>JAOWBW010000758.1:380497-652034 GCA_026119855.1 Campanula takesimana | reverse complement strand
ACTCATGGGAAACACTAAACATGAAAGTTGTTCCTAACATCTCAAAGTTTAGATATGGAAAGTTTCAAGGCCATGAAGAAAGTATAATTCACACAAAACACCTTTGACATTTTCATGTCAGCAATGAACATGCATAGTTCTGCAGATCAAGAGTCTAAACAATAAATGGAAATAACAGTCTTTGCTCATGGGAAAAATATACTATTTACATGCTCATTTCCCTCTATCTGTCTAAAACAAAACATCTTTTGTGTTATAAGACTAAAAACCAAGTTTTCTATGCATAAACAAAGCAACAAGACAGAAAGGTACAGAATGACAGATCTGCTGGAAATCTACAAAAGGGATGAAAACACCCATGAAAAAACTCACTCAAATGAGATGATATGAACATGAAACTTGGGGTAAACATAGATCTATATGTTAACAACACAAAACCACAGCCATTGAGTATTTAATCATGGTATATCATCATTTAGAAACAACAACAACAAGAATGCAAACATGTATTAGGACATCAAAATGGAGGTCTAGCCTAACAAAGTGGCTAGACCCCTCAACAAATTACATGATCAACTACATGTGAATACGTGAGATGAAAATCAGGAGTCACCATGTTGTTTTATTTGTTGTTAAAACATTGAGAAAACCATTTATGAGAATAATAGGGTTCGGGGGTCAAATTACATAAGAGAAGAATATTAATGTGATCACTCCTATTGCCCGACGAATCGGTCTGTCTATCATGATCAATGTATGTGTGTGTGTGTTATTGATTGAGACCGGATCCAAAGATTGCCTACATTCTTCTCATCATGAGAAGCTCAGGTCGGTGTAGTTCATTGATGAATTAGAATGGGGAGAGATGAAGTGGGATCATGACATATAAGGGGGAAGATTAGAGTTAGAAGTAATTCCTAGATTGTATTAGGGTTTGATGAAAACCCTAGAATCATCATAGGCTATGGCATGTGCACATAAATAGGGATTACAATCCTAGATCTAGCATATGATGTATGATAAGACTCATATCTAGCATTATAACAAGAACATCATGAATACATATGAACGAACACGTAAACATGAAGATCGCTACCCTAGTTATAGCATTATATTATGAATCTATACTAAGAACGTGAAGAACGCATGAAGAACATATGAATATGGATGCTAAACATAATGAAAACATGCATATATAAGTAATATGTGACCTAGATCTAGTACGGGTTCGTAGGAAACCCTAGATCATCATCGGTCAAGAATACGAACGATGAATAAAAACCCTAGATCTAGCAATATATGAATGAATATAATAGACCTAAACAGTTAAGTATTAAGAACGCATTACCAAACCAATAAAGAGGCTTCGAAGGTTGAATCTTCACTCCTTTGGTTGAAGCGGTGTTGAATCTCTTTGATGATCAAAGCAAGATCAAAGAGAGGGTTTGAGAGGGTTTTGAGGGGAGAGAGAGAGAGGCTGGGAAGAGATTCTATTAGCTTTTTCCTGTGGTTTGAGGTGTGCTCAAATGGCTGGGCGGAGGGGGCTATTTATAGGGGGAAAACTGGAATTTGGGGATGTGGCCGCACGGCCAGGACCATGCCGTACGGAGGCTAGGGAGCCGTACGGAGGCTTATCTCGATTTCTGTGCTCATCAAGATCTCCTCGAATCCTTATCAGTTTGTTCACGGGATTTGTCCATTATCCGGATGGATTTTGACCTAGAACTGATTTCGTCTATCAGGAGTTTGGGGATCTGTCGGATAGGTCCTTGTCAGGTTTTTATTACCTAAAAGGTCCTCAGAGATATCTAAAGGTCTAGGAAGTCCTAAATCTTCAGATCGGGTAGTAACACAGTAGCCCCTCAGCGACGCTTCTTTGCAAGGCATGGAGGGTCGTCGATAAGAAAAGAACTAATCTGAAACATGAGTTCCAAATCGAGAGATAAGTGAGATGGAAGTGACCAGGTTGGTCGAGTGGCTGAACCTAAGTCAGGCTACCTACGTATCCAAATGGAATCAAAGCCAATCGTAGTTCGAGAAACTAGGGGGAAAGAATGAGACATCGTATTTCGCAGGGGATAAATGATATCTGTAAGCAATAAAGTCATAGACTTTACTGGGAAAAAGAAAAAAGAAAACAAAACATCAGACTCCGGCTAGGATAACAATCCTACGGACACTACCCTTTCTGAAGACCGAATCATCGTGAGCAATAAAGTCCTTCCAGATAGACTCTATTGGGAAAAGAATAAAGGCCATACGCGCGGTACGACAAGAAGCTTCAAGAATCAACAACAGATTTAGGAATGGATTCTAACTTCCTATAGAGTGCACATAATCGCATAATTTCTCGATAAAACTACGGTACCTAGCGAGGTAGAGTCCTCAAGCTCGCAGAATTTTGTAAACTACGGTGCCTAGCGAGGTATGATCCTCAAGCTCGCAGAATTTTGTAAACTACAGTGCCTAGCAAGGAATGATCCTCAAGCTAACAGAATTTTAGCAAACTACGATGCCAAGCGAGGAATGATCCTCAAGCTCATAGAATTTTAGCAAACTACGGTGCCAAGCGAGGAATGATCCTCAAGCTCGTAGAATTTTAGCAAACTACGGTTCCAAGCAAGGAATGATCCTTAAGCTCGTAGAATTTTAGTAAACTACGGTGCCAAGTGAGGAAGATCCTCAAGCTCGCAGAATTTTAGAAAACTACGGTGCCAAGCGAGGAATGATTCTCAAGCTCGTAGAATTTTAGTAAACTGTAACACTGATTATCTAGAGCTCACACGAGCTACACCAAATAACTTTCTCAGTAGGAGGGGTTTATGGATGATCTGACCTCCAATTATAGATTGATTTGGTAATTTATTGCGGTCTTCCGAACCAAGTTTGATTATTTGGGATTTTATAGAGGTCTTCCGGACCTAAGGACGAGTCCTAGAGATCGTTGTGTTTCACAATATGAATGTAACGCTTTTAGAGTTTTAGTATGATGTGATCATTTTTTGTAACCGAGGGAAAGCGTTTGTGAGTGATCGTAAGTTTGAGGGATCAAGTTAGAGAGTTTCGAGATTTGTAGATGTAAAGATACCTATTTGTTTAGTTTTAAGTATTGAGAAGTTTGAGTAAAATTACCTATAGTCTAGGGTTTGAGCTTTGATTTATTTGATGTTAGAGATGTGAATTTCCCAATGTTTGGGGCTTAATGAATTTAGTTGTATTTCACCCATAGGTTGGGGTTTAAGTGAATCTTATGTAGATTGCAAAGAGTTTTAATTTGTAGATTATCCAAGGTTTGGGGTTTATTTACCTTTTACTTTGATTGTACAGACTTTGATGGTAAATTACCCAAGTTCGGGTTTATTTGCATTTTACTTTGATTGTAAAGATTTTAATTGTGAATTACCCAAGTTTGGGGTTAATGCTAATTCTTGTTGATTTGTAAGAGTTGTAATTGTGAATTACCCAGTTCGGGATTTAAGTATGTTAACGTTAAACACGAGGATCTGTTTGCAGAATTAAGTGAGGGATTTGATTGTAATTTACCTTGAATGAAGGGTTTGATTGTTAATTACTTCGAACGAGAAGGTTTGATTGTTAATTACTTCGAATGCAAAGGTTTGATTGCAATTTACCCAAAGTTACGGGGTTTGGTTGTTAATTACCCAAGGTATGGGGTTTAGATTTGGATGGTGTTCAGTTAAGGTGCTTTGTTTGCAAAGTACCCAAGATATGGGGTTCGAGTGAATTAAATGTAGAATACAAGGGACTTAGTTGTAAGTTGCTTTAAGTGAGTGATTTGACTGTAATTTACTTCGAACGAGAAGGTTTGATTGTTAATTACTTCGAACGAGCAGGTTTAATTACTTCGGATTGAGAAGGTTTGATTGTTAATACTTTGAATAGAGAAGGTTTGATTGTGGGTTACCCAAAGTTACGGGGTTTGATTAATTGATTTTGTACTTAGGGTTTAATGACCTTAAATTGGGATTTTCATAAAACTTGTAGATTTTGACCCAAGTTGATTGATTTATCTGTGGTATGTATATGTATTGATTTTGGTGGTTTTGTTAAAAAACGCATTTTTTTGTGTTAAGTAATTTATGGTCCAAAAATGTTATAATCTTTGACGATCTTTGACTTGGTTGACTTTGTTAGAAGTGCCTTTTGTGTTGTTTGACTTTTGTTAGAGTATAGGGATGTAATGTACATCAGTGTTTCGTTGAGAAAGCTTATGAAGTTATATTTTTGTCCGTTAATTATTAAAATGTTTGAACTTGTTTTGAGTTGTCCTAGGTAGACTAGGGTTTTTACTTGCGAGTTGATGTATACGTAATAAAGTATTTGTTGGGCATTTTGGTATTTGCTAGAATAAAATGCAACAGTTCGTATTTACACATATTTATGAAATAAATTGCTAGATTAATTTCATACCTGAGCTGTGTATACCTGTTTGTATTTGCAGGTTGTATTGCATCCTTTGAAGTCAAGGGCTCATGCGGCGTTGTATATGACTTGTAGGAGAGGACCCCAAAGACTGTTCGGAGTAGGGTGCGGGCTACCGGCTTGGGTTTATTCTTCAGGAGCTTGTCTGGTCAAGGAGAGTTGACCAAGAGTACCGATATGTTCATGGCACTGCGGGAGCGTTTGTGGAATACCACCCATACGTTCCTCTTGGTTGGGGAGAGGTTATGGTGGCTACTTCGGTCTTAACGGCTCTTATCGGGTTGTGGTTTACAGGTATCCCTAGTGTGGAGTGATGATACCTTGCTTGATGGCGAGGACAGGCTTCAGAGCTCGATTGGGTTTGACTGCACCGACATCATGAGTGGTGCATTTGGGGCAGTATGAGGAGATGATGACGGATCTCGAGGCCGGAGGCGGTGATGTATAGGTGACTGCCCAAGCATGAGTTGTCACAGACCATTCTTGTACGACGGCGATGATTCCACTGCTTGGATGTCTCGCGTGCGGGAGCTACAAGCTTGGCAAAGTTGTACCATTCTCTAGATCGAAGTCGTAGATCGCAGTTGTGCTTGAGGCGACGGGCCAGCGGAGGTTGTTGGTTGGATATAGTGGAGATGACTTTTACTTGAGTGATAGAGTATGTCCCTAGTGTGGGGCAGGAAGTGTCTTCTTAGTCTGGTGAATCCTCCGTGGTTCATGACTGATCTAGTGTCTCTGCATGACCGGGTTAGGTTGACCGAGGGCCTTGATGCTAGACAGTTTGCTGTAGAGGGAGCCTCATATGATGACTTTGTTGGGATGCGCCTTTGGGGCTCACGCGTCGTGATAGAGGAGAAACTGTGGAGATGGGGCAGAGGCATGTTGAGTCGGTGGCACCGGGCCCAGTGGGTCTTCCTTTGACAGGGTGTTTGCAGTCCCGCTGTGTGATCATGTAGATGGTGATGATAATCCTTAATGGGTTCCGCATGAGGAGAGTGAGGTAGCTCTGGAGTTTCAGATGTCTGCGGGCCATGCCGGTGTACGTACTTTCACCCTTTTCTTTTGTTCATCCCACTTCTGTCTTTAGTCATCCTTTTTTTCAGACTTATTTTGACATGTTTCGTGCTTCCTTTTGCTTAGGTGACTCCTCGGACATATGAGGCTATGACATGCCGTGAGGCCGGTCCACGCTCGGTGATTCGGAGCTTGCACAGGAAGTTGCCGAAGAGTCTTCGCAAGGTGGCGGAGTGTGGCGGTTATCCTCCATCTTGTGATGATGATGGTGCTCCAGGCGGGCGTCCTCGGAAGAGGAATAGAGGCGATGGCTAGTGGATCGGCTTCTTTGATCTGCAGTTTGTTAGCGTAGCATAGACAGTATCATCGTATATGTATTCAATGGATGATGTATAAGCATTTCTATTATGTACTATGTATATGTACAGTAGCATGTAGCAAGTAGCGTAGCAAGTAGCACGTAGATAGTGTGCAGATAAATAGCATGTGAACTGACTAGGAGCGCACTGCACAGGCTAAGGGTACCCTAGTTGGGTTTAGAAACTGCTGCCTAAAGGAGATTTAGGGTTTTTGACCTATGGGGATGGGATGCAGGATCCTAGGGTAAAAGTTGTAGGACCAAGTCAATTAGGACATCGTAGAGATGAGACGAAACACGTTATTTTGTAAATTAGTGGAGACCGAGTGTGCGGGTTTATAAAAATGTGTCGTGATAGAAAACACTTTTGAAAATGTAATGACTTTATAAAAATGCCTTATAATTAATTACAGTCTAATTAATTCAAGTACTTGTTCTTCGTTAGGTTTGTTGATTAGGGTAGCCCTTCGGGTGAGTGAGATTTCATCGGGTTTCCAGTGATTTCTGAGTAGCCAGGCAGTTGAGCTAATTTCTTTTGGGGAAGCCCCATTTTGATGGGGGCCCTTGGAGGAAGTCAACCATGTTAAACTTTGGTGGAGAGATAACCTTTCATGGAAAGTGATCCTGTTGGCGCGTCGGTAGTCGGTCCAATTCCATTGGGACAGCCCCAGTTTGGTGAGGGCATTTGAGAGAGGTCATCCATGTTGAGCTTCGATGGAGAGAGATGACTTTCTGTAGGAATGATCTTGTTGGAGCATCAGTACTCGGCCTAATTCCGTTAAGGTAACCCAGTTTGGTGAGGGCATAAGGTGGGGGACTTTACCTCCTTTTAGATTCACCTATTTTTTCTCTAGACCTCCCTTGCGGGTTTTCAATCTAGGTGGGTATATTCTTTTAGCGTCGTCTTTTTTTTTTTTTTCAGTCAACTCAAAATAAAAAAAAAACCGAATTGTATAGACGACGTGCAGGAGCCTTTTCGGTATGGCGAGAGAAGAGAGAGAGAGAATAAGAGAGGGATTTCTCGCATGTAGACCTTACGGGAAAGTATGTGTATGAAAGGAAGGAAGCCCCTACTTGACAGAAAGTAAGTGTTTAGCTCTTTCCTAGATTGTAGAACAGAAGACTTGTCGAGACATTTGAAATTGTTTTATTCAGAATTGTCTTTTGATTGCTCGAGAATGACCTTGTTGATTAGTTATGTATCTTATGATTATGTTTTAGACAAGTAGTCTCGAAATAATAAACGCCTTGATTAATCAAGAAAGAGAATAGAAATTGTAGTTTATGGGGAAGCGAGAAAAAAATGAAAGTTGGCTCGAGGTGGATTGTATATTTTGTGGACCGGACTAGGAGGTTGCCTACGTTCCTCTCAGTGTGAAAGGCTCAGGTCCGTGTAGTTCTAGGATGACTCGGTTGATGATGATACCAGTTTTGAGTGGTGGTCTGCCCCATTGCTGATTGGACCGCTTCGTTTGTAGTTGTTGACTGCTGCTGTCGAGTTTGAGTTGAACTCTTTGAAAAGAAAGAAAAATAGAAAATAAGAAGTGAAAAGAAAGTGGGACTTTTACTTTTCTATGATGATAGCCCCTTCTATTTTTCTTTGCTTTGATTTATTTTCTTTGTGCACACCCTTATTTTGCCTAGGCCGCCCTTATGGGTTTTCAACCTAGCGGGCTTCTTTTTTGTGCTTTTGCTCTGATTTTTTCCCAAGCCGCCCATTGTGGGTTTCGACCTAGTGACTTTATATATATATATATATATATGTATATATATATATATATATATATATATATATGTATATATAATTATATATTGAAACGTTGGGCAAGATGAGCCCGTAGTTCGCTTTCACCTTTAGGAGGTAGATCTCGTGGAGGAGGTTTGAATAGCCCCTTGCATTTTGTTGACATCTTCGTGGGGAGACAGACAGCCCCAGTGCATCGTCATGTCGGACAGCCTGTGTGATTGTGCGGGCTTTTTTGATGGTGAGCGGCTCTGCAGTCGTCGTCTTCTTCATGGGAAGATGGAAGTGTATATGGGGACTATTTAGGAGGTGCACACAGTGGGTGTACACGAGGGATATATATAGAGGGTGCACATAGTGGGTGTACACGAGGGATATATATGGAGGGTGTACACAGTGGGTGTACACGAGGGATATACACAGTGGGTGTACACGAGAGGAATATATGGAGGGTGCACATAGTGGGTGGACACGAGGGGAATATATGGGAGGTGCACACAGTGGGTGTACACAAGGAGTTATAGATGGAGGGTGCACACAGTGGGTGTACACAAGGAGTGTATATATGGAGGGTGCACACAGTGGGTGTACACGAGGAGGGTAGGTTTAGAGAAGGTACATGGGAAAGAAAAAATGATTCGATTGATCAAAGCGTTTGTTATTTTGAGACTAATTGTTTGTTAAATTATGTTTGATAGTTTGTGGGTCCATTTACCTTTTAATGAGTCTTCATTAATAAATATATTTGGGATTAATTCATCATATAAAGATATAGCAATCAATTGTCAATTAAGATTAATACAATTTTCATGGAATTGATGTATATATGCAAGATTATGTCTCAAGTCTAGAGAGAAAAGAAATAAAGACACTTTTATTATTATAAGACTCGAATTGACTAGTCCAAGGCGGACTTTAACAATCTAACTAATGTGGACCCTTGCTAGTAAAAAGTAAAGACTAATGTCCCGAGTGGACTTTAACTAAAGACTCTCTAGAACCTACGAAGACTGAAAGACTCTTTTTTTATTTTATTTTTTTAGAAGGAGGTAGCCCCGGTGTAACTTTTTCTTCTATGCCCATTTGTTCCCTTGGCAGGTGATGGCTCCGCTATTGATGAGGCTTTGGATCTTTCTTTCAGATGGTGGCAATTCTTGGTGTCATGTCCAACGTATTGGTGATACCTGTAGTACTTGGAGGGATCTAAGTCTTGCCTTACATTGAATGATTTGAAGTCGAGGAGAGGAGATAACTTGCCAGCTTGGACTAGACTCTCGAAGCATTTATCTAATGGCATACCCAAATCATCGAAATCGCACTCGTCTTTCTTGTCAGGAACCATCTTGGAGGGTGGTCTAGGCACCGGTATTCTTATTGATGAGTAACCACAGGAGGTATCCCAATGGGGAAAGTCTGTCGTGGCCCGTACATTTGAGGAGCATACGGGTGTGGAAATTGAGCAGGAGAAGGAATGCGGTTGAGGTACTCGTAGATGCCATAAATGTAAGACTAGAGATGTTTCTCGGTGTCCTTTAGAGCTTTGTACACCAGCTTCTGGAAGCGGTCTGTTCATTTGAGGAGAACAATCTCAAAGAAGGCTTCTTGTTCATCGAGAGCGGCTCTGGAGAGGGTTGATTGCTCTCTGAAGATAGTCTCAGAGTGGGCCGCTTGCCGATCGAGGATAGTATCATAGAAGGCTTCTTGCTTGTTAAGAGCGGTGTTAAGATGGACCGTTTGCTTGTTGAGGATGGCGTTGAAGTGGGCCATTTGCTCGTTGAGAACAGTGTTGGGGTGGAGAGTTGTCTCGAGCTCTTGGGTGGTAGCTTTGGTTGTGACTGTGTTAATACCTTTGGCAGACATGATGCAGGATTTTGTAATGGTCGGCAGAGAAGTTAAGTCTTTGAATTAAATTAGACTTATAATTAATGACAAGGCATCGTTTATATAATCATTTTTATGAAAAGACTCGATCTCCTTATTTTTGAAATGTTCTTTGAATGAAAAGACTAAAAGTTTGACCGGGCCGAAAGCTGCCTACGTTCCCCTTACTATGCAGGAGAGGTCCACATAATGAGAGGCTCAGGTCACCGTAGTTCGGGTTAGGTAAAACAAGTGAGAGAGTGACCGTAAGAGGTCAGTGATTTTGAAAACCATATGTAATAGGAGATGACCGTAGAGGTCTAAAAGTAAGGAGGGATGACTCGGTCCTTGGTTAGGTATAAGTGAAGGGACCCTAGGTAAGGTGGTCTTAGCCTAAGCGAGTCGGGTAAGGTTTGGCATTGTGAATACCCCTTTCCGATGAAGCGACGCATGGAAAGTATCTTTTGATTATTTTTATTTACAAAGGGAATATTCATAACGACATTAAAATTATGAGAGTCGCCACGCCGTTTTAATTAAAGCCAAAACATTGAAAAAAGCATTTTTAGTGGGTTCGGGGGTCAAATTACAACAAGAGAAGAATATTGGACGTTATCACTCCTATTGCCCGAATTGATCGGTCTTTCTATCATGATGAATGTGTTAGTAATGTGTTAGTGATTTAGACCGGATCCGAAGATTGCCTACGCTCCTCTCAATGTGAGAAGCTCAGGTCAGCGTAGTTCGCAGAGAATTAGAATAGGCAGAAGAATAGGGATCATGCATAATGAGGGGGAATTACCTAAAGTTTAGGGTTTAGAAGTAGTTCCTAGATCATCCTCGGGTGGATGAACCCTCGATCATCATCGGCTATGAAATAACATGTAATTATGAAGATCACAACCCTAAATATAGCATAAATAAGGTTTTAATCTATGAACACGAAGAACATGCGAAGAACATATTATGAACATATGAATGAGCATGCAAAGAATATGAAGAAACTATGAATAAACATGTACGAACATGAATATAAAAGATCTACATTAAAAATAATGCAAGAACACGAAGAAAAAGTTAGAAAACTTACCTATGTTGGCAAGAAATAAACCTTGGATCTTCTTGAGTGTTTGAACGCTAATTAGAGAGCAAAATAGTGTTTAAGAACTCCAAAATTCGTACTTAGAGCTCTCAAAATCGGATCCCTAAACCAATAGCCTGGGATTGGTTTATATAGTAAACTGAGGGGAAGATCTGATGGTCCAGATCACCCGGAGCAAGGTTGGCCGCCTGGCCATGGTTGAAGCCGGTGACAATAGTGGCCGCGTGGCCAAGATCAACGCGGAGCAAGGTTGGCCGCGTGGCCAAGGTTGCAGGCTGACTTGATTCTTAAGCTAGGGTTTCTGCATGGTTTTAAGGAAACCATTTGTTACATATTTTGATAGATTTTGTCATAAATGAGATATTTTGGGAATCCGGGACAAGTCTTTGCAAGGTTTCTAATTCCTATAAAGTCCTTGTATTTTTGGGAAAGTCCTAATAAACTCATTTTCAGGTCGGGTACTAACAGTAGCCCCTCGGCGACGCTTCTTGCAAGGCAATGTGGGGTCGACGATAAAAGAAGGATCCGTCTGAAACATGAGTTTCAAAACAGATGAAAGTTAAGGGAACGGCTGAACCTTGGCAGGCGACCTACGTATCCGCGGGGGAATCAAGCCAAACGTAGTTCAAATCTGATGGGGAAATTGGGAAGGACTGTCCTCTGATGGGGAGCAACGTCTTCTGCTGGGGAAAATGCACCTGCTGGGGATGAGAGATGACCGCGTCGGTCGGGTGGCTGGACCTTTTCAGGTTTCCTACGTATCCTCCGAGGAATCAAGCCAGTCGTAGTTCAGAGATATTGGGGAAAGACGAGACATCGAACTTCTGCTGCGGATAATAAACCTACGGGCACTATCCTGCATGAAGAACGAACATTTGTAAGCAATGAAGTTATTTGGGAAAAATGAAGACTACGTTGTCTAAATAATTCCAAGATGGAATGATAAACGCAATCAGGATCGCCAGGGCTCCTGCCGATTGCGCTAAAGTAATAGATGTTGGATTTCTAGCAAACAAAAACGCCGAGGCTTCTGCCAATCACGATCGATCAAGGATACGTATGTTATAGAGGCGCCGAAGTCTCTACAATCATGCAAATCCTAATAATAGATGCTGGATCGCTCGCAAACAGAAACGCCGAGGCTTCTGCCAATTACGATCGATCTAGGATGGGTATGTCATAGAGGCGCCGAAGTCTCTACAACCATACGAATCCTAAGCAAATATTCGGTGAAGAATGGAAATTTTAAGGGGCTTTCCGCACCCAAAGGTAACGAATATCGGTCAAAATTGTGCTAAGGGCATTTAAGATGAATTAAAGGGAAAAGATTAGGGACAAAAGTGGAATTTTATCTGAAGGGACAAGGTTGGCCGCGTGGCCAAACACACTAAATTGCAATAGTGGCCGCGTGGCCAAGACCGCTGAGTGGTCAGATCTCTTCTACGCGGATCGCTGATCTGACGGCCGGGGTTGCAAGGGCACAAGTGGCCGCGTGGCCAAGGATGCCGACGGGCTGATTCCTTGGTCACATCACCAGACACCTTCCCTCTTATTCTTCCTTCCTTCTTTCTTCTTCTTCCTTCCTCCATTGTTAACGAGTTAGAGAGAGGAAATTGGGTTTTTAGAGAGAGAAAGTTTGGATTTTGATAATCTTGGAGACTTCATTTCACATATCTCTTGAAGCTATGGCAGATTGGATCAATGAGGCATTATTTAGGGATTTCCCGGGCCAAGGTGGGTATATGCTTCCACAACAAGAGCAATAAGGAGAGGGGCACGGTAATGCTCAGGGCGGAGGAAATGTAGGGGCTGACCCAGGAGCGGGCTTTGAAGCGGCGCCCTTGATTCCACGGGGCGGTTTGAGACCACGAGCCGCGACTCGGAATTATCGCGATAATCTGTTGCGGTCTACGTTCGACCAAGATTACGATTTTTACATCGACTCTGAGCGTCATTGGTCGATGGGGCTTCCGGAGACGCGAGAGGTAAATTTCGAATTTTCATTCCTCTCCTTCTCGCACATTTGTATGTTTTATGCACATAATATGAAATGCTAGAATAATGGAATGCTAGAATTTAAATTGCTAGAATTGTAAATTGCTAGAATGGTAACATACCTGTGTTGTGTTTACCTGCAGAGGATCAAGGCTCGTGGGTCCACAGTGACTGTGGGCAAACTGTGGGCGTCCCTGCCGGAGGGACCGGGCGGTTTGCGTGCTCGGATCGAGGCTATAGGCTTTGGCCCATTCTTCGACAGTGTCCGCATGGTCGGGGCTACCCTGAAGGTGGCAGCGGTGATAGAGGTGTGCCGGGAGTTCTGGTGGGATACCACCCATACCTTCCACTTCAGTTGGGGAGAGATTACCATCACGCCGACGGATTTCGCGGCCATCACAGGGTTGAGGTTTACTGGTACCCCTTTGCCTTTTGATGAGAGCTTGGCGGAGCGACGGGACTATAGACAGGCTCTGCTGGGAGTCGACACCGACCTGGGAGGAGGTGTCAAGGGTTATGGATTGGAGGCCGGGAAGGTGAATCGCTTGGTGGAGGTGGCTATTGAGGCCTTTAGTAGGGGGGAATATGATTTGGATTGCTTGGTCCGGCTGTTCTTATGGTACAGCTTTTCAGAGATTTTGTTTCCCAGTGGGGCTACTGTCTGCCGGTACTCACTGCTAGGGGCTCTTGTGGACTTGGACTTTGTCGGTGGGATTTCTTGGGGTGGAGCTGGTTTGGCTGAGATTTACCGGGCTTTGGACCATTGCTCGAGGGCTAGCTCGTCGGCCTTTGACGGGTTCCAGTTCGCCTTTGAGGTACGCTCTTGACTACCCTTCTTTTCATTTGTTGAGATCTTTGTTCTATCTTTTGGTCTGAAATGTCTCTCTCATTATATGCACAGGCTTGGGTGTACGAGGTCTTCGGTGTCGCCCCTTTTCAGTTGGTGATGAGTGCCAACAAGGTTGTTCCCATCATGTCGTACTGGTGCAAGGGCAACAGGGCTCCTCCCCGCAGAAACCGGGACAGGAAGACAGTGGATGCTGCTGATCTGAGGAGGGTGTTCGCGATGTCTGAGCCCATCGGGGTTAGATTTTACCCATGGAGCCCGGCCAATGAGGCTTCGGTGGGTCCCTATGTAGTGGATTTGACCGCTTCTAGGGTTCTGCTTGTGGGTCTCACCGGGGAGGCCATGTATCTCGGAGAGAGGGTGGTTCGTCAGCATAGGGCTGGTGCGTTACCGTGGGATCCTTATGACCCTCCTCGGGATATGCTCCGTCCCGCGAGGTTGGCGACTTTCTTGGCTCCCACTCCGGCAGAGCATTACAGAGGGAGTGATGACTATGCCGGCTACGTGCGGACACGGCTGATCAGCCCTCAGGTTCGGGCTAGGATGTTATCGGGAGAGGGATCGAGCTCGGCCCGGTACGTTGGTAGGAGTAGACCTTTGGTTGATATGCCCCTTCGCTCGAGTAGCGTGAGAGTGATGAGGGGCGGTCGGGAGGTGGAGCTTAGCTTGGAGCCGACTGACGCAGATCTCGTTGAGGAGACATTCATTCATCCGCCCGACGCTGGGGTACGGCTTTGTGCTTTATATTAGTCATGTTTGCACACACCTATTTCTTTCTGCATTGTAATCATTTGCCTTGGCTTCCCTTTCAGGTGACTCGGGAGGCATATATCCGTTCAGCTCGGCGGGAGAACGTGTTGATGCGCTTACTGAGGGAGGCGTACCATTCATGTACTTGTCAGAGGGACGACGTTGCGTCACCCCAGCGTCGTGAGCGGTCTCCGAACGGTGCGGGATCTTCTCACCTTGGTGGTCGAGCGGTCCGGGGACGGAGTTCGGGTGCCGGTAGCTCTCGGGCTTTAGCGCGGCGTGGAGACACCACGGAGGAGGATTCTGATTAGGCGGGGCCCATCTTTTCATCTTTATTTCCTACACTGTTAGCTAGTAGAGAGCAGAGGGATATGTATGTATAGAACAGATGTACAAAATGCATGTATGTATATTATGTTCTAAAATGCAATTTTATTATGGGAGCCTACTTGTGCAAGCTAGTTATTTTACAAATGTTCCTAATTTTATACAATGCATGAGCCACGGGGCAGGTACGTAGTTGCATGGATCCGTTACGGAGTGGGAGGAAACAAACTGGATTTCTGCATGGAGCAATGTTGGCCGCATGGCCATGGCGAGGCCCGGAGCAAATGTTGGCCGCCTGGCCATGGCAAGATCCGGAGCAATGTTGGCCGCGTGGCCTCGGACGAAGTTGGCCGCCTGGCCAAGGACAATATCGGCCGCGGGGCCAAGGGCATATGTGGCCGGGTGGCCAAATCCTGCGCCGCCTCTGGTTTTCCTTTTCCTGGCAAGAATCGGGAGTTGTGTAGTATTTAATGAACCCTTTGGAACCATAAAAACGTACCAGCAACCTTTTGAGCAGTTTTTTGATTTCCTTTTAGCCAATTTTCTTGCTCTTTGCCATGGATCAAGAGGCTAGGATCACAAGTCTTGAGAAAAAAGTCTTTATAACCTCTTTGGAGAAGTGGGTTGCCAAACTTCCTGGTTCTAGTCGTAGGAAACTTGATGAACGGTATGGGATAAAGTGTCTTTGGTCACTTTTGCACATGAACTCCAATACCAACCTCTTGCAAGCCTGTGGGAGATTTTGGAATGATACCCTCCATGTCTTCAACTTTTCATTCAACGAGATAACACCCACTTATGAGGACATCGCGGCATTATGTGGCTACGAAGGGAAGGGTAAAGTCGCCTTGCCTTTTGTCTTCGTTTGCTTGAGGGACAAGTTGATGACCTTTGGCGTGCCCGCGGATGACTTTGATAGGTATGCTAGGGGCGGTTATGTCGACCTTTCTTGGATGCCACAACACTTTATACACATGGATGTGGCCTCTGACCATTCCTTGGACCATCTTGCGCTATGTCTGTTTGCCTCTATTCTTTTCCCTTCTGAGGTTAAATTTGCTAGTGAGGGGTGTTTGGCATGGTGAATTCGGCTCGTTTAGGTTATGACATTGTACCGGCCATTCTTGGGGAGATGCTCTGTGGGATTCCTCATCTCGCGGCTTATGGTGGGATGCCTTGTGGTAGTGATAGGCTTTTGACCATGTGGTTGCAAGAGAGGTTTCGAGTGAATAAACCGGCGGCTTCTCTGAAGGTGGCCCCATGGATGCACCGCATTAGAGGCATGGCGGAGTGGTTTGAGGGCATGACTATCAAAGGTTGGGAAAAGTATTTGGCGGAAATGGTGACTGGCGACATTCAGTGGGTGGTGCCCCATTGGCACATTCACTCTGTGAGGGAGAAGCAAGTGGGACTTCACATGATCAAAGTTCCGACCCTTTCTGGGACTACCTTTTACTATCCCTCTAGAGTGCTTCGTCAGTATGGTTTGGTGCAGACCATCCCGGAGGGTTGGGACGAGGAGAGAGATGATTTTCCTTTTGGGATACTTCAGTTGGATGATAGTGCCTCAGTCCTTCTTTCTCAGATGTGGGGCGAGGCCGGCTTTAGTCGTAGGACCTTCCTTACACGCTCTAGCAACACCTTCCTGCCACGCGAGTATTTGGATTGGTATATGGGGAGACTTGGGCATGCGGAGCAGACTCTAGAGACCCTAAGGGGCACTATTTTGGGATCCTGTGCTCCAAGTTTTTCATTGAGAATTAAGGAGGCTGAGGCTTATGAGAGGAAGATGAGTAAGAGCGTGGCTAACGAAGGCGGAGAAGAAGTGGGGGCGTCAAAGAAGAGGAAGGGCGAAGAGGCTCCTAATGGCAAGGCTAAAGGTGTTAGCGAGTTCGAAAGAAGATTTTGTGAGAATCCTAGCAAGAAGAAAGTTCGCCGTGGGCAAAGCAAGAAGAAAGAGACCGAGGCACAAATGGCACTAAGGAGTAATCCCGAGCGTCTCTCCATAGTCGTGCAGACACATTAGTTTAATTTATTTTGCTTTTGTTTGAGTTTCAATTTCAGAATAGGTTATTTATTCAAAAAGCATGTCAAGCTTAGACTCATCAAATAAGTGTTAACATGCAATGACTATGGAAATAAAAGTTTTTGCTTTCAGAAAATACAACTTCTATCTTTATTTCTTTGTGACAAGATTTGGATGTTTATTTGTTTTTTAGACCGCACCTTTTGAAAGGCTGCCTACGTTCCCCTTTTACAAATAGGACTAAGGGGCTCAGGTCACCGTAGTTCACTCCAGTCAGACTAGAATGATTATAAAGAAAGGGAAGATAGAAGGGGGAATGCTCTAACTTTTGCCTAGACCGCCCTTGCGGGTTTTCGATCTACGCACCCTTATTTTGCATAGACCGCCATTTGCGGGTTTTCAGTCTATCGGGCTTCTTTTTGCGTAGTAATTTTTTTTTTTTTTTTTTTTTTAGAGAGGGGAGTCTAGTCATAGTAGCGTCTGAGCTTGCTGATGTTGACTGGTTCTTTGAACGGGTTGCCATCCAAATCTGCCATTCTGACCGCTCCTCCGGAGAAGATCTTCTGTACTACAAATGGCCCTACCCAAGTGGGGGCCCATTTCCCGAGGGGGTTGAATTTGTTGGGCAAGCGTGCTTTGAGCACCAAGTCCCCTTCTTTTATGTCAACAGGCTTGACCTTTTTATTGAAGGCTTTTGTCGTTCTCCTTTGATAGGCCCGGATGTGTTCCATGGCCTTCAATCTTCGTTCGTCGAGCGTTGCCAACTGATCATAGCGACTACGAAGCCATTCTACCTCATTTACTTGGTTCTCGAGCAAGATCCTCAAAGATGGCACCTCCAACTCAATAGGGAGCACTGCCTCCATGCCGTATGTCAAAGCGTAAGGGGTCTCTCCAGTAGCGGTGCGGACTGACGTTCTGTACCCCCAAAGTGCTAATGGTAACTTCTCGGGCCAATCCCGTCCTTGCGAAGCCATCTTGCGAATTATCTGCTCTATCGTCTTGTTGGCCGCCTCAACCGCGCCGTTAGTCTGTGGATAGTATGGGGAAGATTTCTTTCGTTCGATCTTGAATTCTACAAGCAAGCGAGCACACTCGGCTTTGAAATGACTGCCATTATCTGATATAATGAGGTTAGGAACCCCGTACCGACACATAATGTTCTCTTTGATAAACTGCGCTACCTTCTTGGAATTCAGCACCTTGTAAGACTGAGCTTCGACCCACTTTGTGAAGTAGTCGACCGCGACGATGACGAATTCATGACCATTACTACCGGCCGGCGAGATCTTCCCAATAATGTCTATACCCCACGTGGCGAATGGCCAAGGCGTGGTGGAACTATACAATTCGTGTGGGGGGATGTGGTTGAGGTTGGAGCATACTTGGCACTTATGACACCGTCGAACCCATTGAATACAGTCTGTCTCCATGGTAATCCAATAATAACCCAGCCGAGTGATCTTCTGTCTAAGCATCCTTGCATTCATGTGGGGTCCGCACAACCCGTTGTGTACTTCTTCCATTATTGCTTCAGCTTTCTTGTTGTCGACACATAAGAGCAACAGACCGTCGTAATGCCTCTTGTACAAAGTATCGTCTAACAGCACAAACTGCCCCGCCAATCTTTTGAGTGCTTGCAGACTCTTGGCCTTCACATCTCCGTCAAAGGACATCTCTCCGTGCTTAAGGAACTTGTAGATTTGGGCGTACCATTGATCTCCGTTTACCTCTGCATCGATCTGGATTTCACAGCAATAGGCGGGGTTCTCCCTTCGTCCAACCCTGAATGGTTTCACGGACCTTCCTTCTGGAATTTCAACTAAGGAGGCCAATGTAGCTAGAGCATCCGCGAACCTATTTCTGTCTCGCGGCAGGAAATGGAAGGTAACTTCTTTGAACTGTGCTATCAACTCATCCATGTAACCTTGGTACCGCTGCAGGCAAGGATCAATAGTTTTCCATTTCTTCGCCGTTTGGTTAATAATCAAAGTAGAGTCTCCATACACTTCTAACTCTTTCACGTTGCGTTCTAGGGCGGCCTCCAATCCGGCTATACACGCTTCATACTCGGCGGCGTTGTTGGTTGCTGAAAAGTTTAGCTTGATGGCTATGGGAGTGTGCTCATCTTTGGGATCAATAAGTAGGAGTCCGACTCCATTACCTCGTTTGTTTGCATCTCCGTCAAAGAATAATTGCCACCTTTTTGCGACCTCAATTGGGAAAATGTCATCATCCGGGAACTCGGGGTCGGGTCCTCTTGTCTCAGTGCTCAGAGTGTCTGCGAGCTGATCGGCCATTGCCCTCCCCTTGATTGCCTTCCTCGGTACATAAGTAATGTCGAACTCTCCCAAGAATACTGACCATTTAGCGAGCCTCATAGAAAGGGATGGTTTATCGAACAGGTACTTGATGGGATCCATTTTCGAGACTAGTAAGATCGGATGGGATACCATGTAGTGCTTGAGCTTCGTCACCACCCATACTAGGCCTGCACAGGTCTTCTCGAGCGCGGAGTAATTGAGCTCGCTACCTTGTAACTTTCGACTGACAAAGTACACTGCATTCTCAATCCGGGAATCTTTGGCTTCTTGCGCTAACATGGCTCCGACGGCGGTATCTGTCACAGTTAAGTATAGTAGCAACGGCTTCTCCTTATGCGGCGGGCGCAGGATTGGGGTATTCACCAAATATTGTTTGATCCTTTCGAAGGCTATCTGGCAGTCATGATCCCACTCCACACTGGCTGTTTTCTTCATTAACTTGAAAATTGGTTCGCAGATGGTGGTCAGCTGATTGATAAACCGACTGATGTATTGCAGGCGTCCCATGAATCCTTTTATCTCCGTCTCGGTACGGGGTGGCTTCATCTCCAGGATGGCTTGAATCTTCCTTGGGTCGGCTTCGATCCCATTCTCGGTGACCATGTAACCTAATACTTTCCCTCTACGAACTCCAAAGGTGCATTTCGCCGGGTTCAAACGCATGGCGTGCTCTCTTAACCTGTTGAAGAATTTTCTGAGATCTATCAAGTGTTGGCCCCCAGACCCTTTTGAATGTATAATCATGTCATCCACGTACACCTCGATCTCCTTGTGGATCATATCGTGGAATAAAGTGGTAACTGCCCGTTGGTAGGTAGCCCCAGCGTTCCTCAGCCCAAATGGCATGACAGTATAGCAAAAAGTCCCCCATGGGGTGGTGAAAGCTGTTTTTTCTTGGTCCTCCTCGGCCATTTTGATTTGGTTATAGCCGGCAAACCCATCCACAAACGACTTGACCTCATAGTGGGCGGTCGCATCCACCAACATGTCGATATTTAGCAAGGGGAAGTCATCCTTTGGCGTAGCTTTGTTGAGATCCCGAAAATCCACACATACTCTGACTTTACCGTTGGATTTCTTGACAGTCACCAGATTTGATAACCAAGTTGGATACTCGATCACCCTGATGAAACCCACACGGAGTAGCTTCTCAATCTCTTCCTTCACTTGCAAAGACCATTCCGGCTTAATGCCGCGCAGCTTCTGCTTGACTGGCTTAGCGTCTGGTGCTGTCGGGATTCTGTGCTCTACGATCGAGTTGTCGAGCCCCGACATGTCCTTATAAGACCATGCAAACACATCCACATATTCTTTGAGTAGCTCAATCAGTGCTTCCCTTTCGGCTCCGCTGAAGAAACTCCCAATCTGCGTTTCCTTAGGCTCGGCTTCGGTTCCCAAATTCACGCATGTTAACACCTCATCGGCAGCTTGGGCTCGAGATTCTTTTTGATTAATAACCTGTTCTGAGATTTCTTTAATGTATTCATCATTTAATGTGTCTGTGCCTGCCTCTTCTAATGAATCATTATTAACTAAGTGTATATCATTAGTTTGATTATTAGCCAATTTATTAGTTAAAAGAGTGACTATGGAGGGATACTCGGAAAGGTCGAGGGTTTCATTCATGGCAAAAGGGAAAATAGCGTTTGCAACAAGATCATAGTCTTCAGACGTAAGGTCGTCAGACTTAGAGGAAGACTCAAATTCAAAATGTAAAACACTAGACTCTGGGGACGGGGATTTTGGCGAGTGACAGGAGATGCTGCAGGAGTGGCGACAGGAGAAGGAGTAAGCCCCAGTGTTCCCATCATAAATTCCGGAGTAGCTATAGGTCCCCCAATGATGCACCAATTCTTGAGCTTGTCCCCCATGGGTACCACCAATGTCCTTGGGTCCACCTTATCTTCAGAATCATCTCCGATGACGGCAACCATGTCTTCGTGCAGCCCCAGATTACCCAGATGTTGAAGCAGATATTGGCTGTCCCACGTCTCAGTCAAACTTGGAGTTTCTGCGGCTTCTATTGCTGGCTTGTCAAGGGTTGCGGCTTCATGTTGATCTGCCAAGTCATCTGCAACCTTGGTGGAGTACTCATGCCTGATGGTTCTAACTCTGCCCGTGGCTTTGTCATATTCCATGTAAGTCAGCTTCATGTTGGACCGATCAAATTCCACATCTCTGAAAATCTCGAACCCTTTCTGCAATTTCCCGGTGTGGTCAATCCATGGCTTGGCGAACTCAAAACACGAAAACTCCTCGCCTTCCCTGACAAAGTAGCTATTCAGGGACAGGCGGTATGGCCGCATTTCAGGATTTTTGTAGGGAAGCTTCATCTTTTTAAGCAATTCTATCCTTTGTTGCTCCATCTTGTCTTCAAGAGTAAGGGTGTATCCTAGACCGAACAACCCTCGATGATTAACCTCTTCAACCAATTCTGTGGGGCCTTGCAAGTTCTTACCTAGCCCCAGCCCCGGTATAAAACCCATGTTACGCAGTATCTTGACAACAGGTGCCACTTTGTCCGTTGTTTTGGTGAGGTCGATGGTGCAGATCTGTGCTTGAGCGACTATTTCGAAGCCATTGAAGAGTCGGCTCTCTTCCCCATGCTGAATCTGTAAGACAGGAACGCCCTTAGTGTCCGTCCCTTGGGCAGTTACGAGATCACTGTAGATGATGGTCACTTCATTACCGGATTGAAATTTCACACACTGGTGCAGGGAAGACGGGACAGCGCCCGACTGATGTAACCACGGGCGGCCAAGGAGGAGTGAGAAGGTTGCGGGGATGTCTATGACGTGGAAGTCGGTTGGCAGGATCTTTGTTCCGATGGTAATGGGTAAGGTGGCTTCGCCTATCACGGCGTGGCATGTAGAGTCATAAGCTTTGATGGTTTGCTTGGATGGGCGTAAATCAACACCATGAACGCCGACCACATCCATCATCCTTGAAGGCAGGATATTAATAGCAGAACCATTATCAATGAATACACGGGGAATCTTCTTGCCATTCACCTCGACAGTGATGTATAAAGGCTCATTATGATCAACTCCGAACACTGGCTTGTCTAGCTCTGAGAAAGTGATGATGTTTCCATAGTGGATATTACCAATCATGTGGGTGACGTCCTCCGGGGTAATAGTGGATGGTACCATGGTGGCGGCGAGGTTTTGCTCGAGCATGAGGCGATGGGCTAGGGAGGAGGTGAGTAGGGACCATAGTGAAATATGGGCTTGGGTTTGTTTGAGTTGAGTGAGGATAGGGTCTTCTTTGTCTAGGTCGGCTTGCTCGGGTTCCTTCCCAAAGACTTTCTTTGCACCCTTCGGGTCGGATTGGTACACTTGACCGGATCTTGTAAGGAGACAAACTTCTGCACGTAGCTCCTCCAAAGACAATGGCGAGTCATGACAAGGGAGCGAAACTTCGGTCTTTTCGGCCTCCTCGAAGATTTCTGCCCAAGAAAGAGGTTGAGAGGGCTTGGGACTCTCTTCCTCTAGAGATTCGACTTCACTCACTAGTTCTTCTAAAGACAACAAGTAGCAAGAAGATTCTTTATTATTAGTCATTGAAATACAACCCATCTCATCACAGTCCGCCACAACAGGCTCGGCCGGATCAGTGATCTCACTAAGTTCTACCATGAGTACATTGCTAGCTACATAATCTCTAGGGTCTTCGACTACTCCCTTGTGGATGAGCTCTTGCACGGCTTTCTTGAGTTCAAAACATTCTTCGGTAGTGTGACCGGTGCACTTGTGGTAGTGGCAAAACTTTGACAAATCGCAACCAAGACGGGGGAGATGTCCTTCCAATGGTTCGAGTATTTCTAACATCACTAATGCCATGAAGATATCCACCATCGTGAGCCCTATCTTGTTGAAGGCATCCATGAGCTCGACGATACTAATCTCGCATGTTTGCACCATATTCACCCCACCCCCATTGTTAGGAAGAGGGTTATTCACCACATTAGGACCCTTCGGCTTCTCAATATTCTTGTCATTGATCAACCCTTGTACTACGCGCTTCAATTGAATACAACCATCCGTTGTGTTCCCGATGTGCTTGTGATACTTGCAGAACTTGGAGGTGTCCAAATTAGTTCTCGGGTAGGCGGGCTCGTAATTCTCCAAAGGCTTGATAAGACCTCTCTTGACTAACACGTCAAAGACTTTCCCCATAGGCATTCCAAAATCGTCAAAGTGTTCTCTCTCTTTGCGGCGGAGCCCCATTCCTTGTTACGGCTTGGACATCCAGCGGGATCTCTTTCTGGACCATATTTACTTGGCCGACGGACTCCTTTCCACCCCTAGGAGGTGCAGGCGCAGTAGGACCCTTGTAGCGGAAGGAGTTGTTGTTGTTGGTCTTTGGACTTTCCTTTGGCGGCACAATCCCAGTGAACCCTGCTTCGTACCTCACTCCGGCGTCAACCATTTCTCGCAAATCAGGGAAGTAACCATTACCTATAGCTGCTTTCATCTCCGGTAGCAAGCACTTGTAGAAAATCTGTTTCTGTTCCTTCGCTTTTGGTGGGTATTGGACCTCGCACAACCGATGATTCCACCTCTTGTAAAAATCATAAATAGCCTCGCCGGGCTTTTGCATAGTGTTCTCAAGGTCGGTTCGATTCACATGCCAATCCAAGTTAGCTTGATACTTCTCACAGAAAATGGCACTGATTTGATCCCACGTTTGCCTCTCGCTTGGTTCTAGCCCCAAGAACCAACGCAGAGCTATACCATCCAAAGTGCTATGAAATACGCGAGCCATTTGTTCGTTGGTGCAGTCACGAGCCCTCATGGCCAACACATAACTATCCAAATGAGTCTTAGGACACGAGTCACCATGAAACATTGCCACCTTAGGCATCTTGAAATCCTTGGGGAGAGCCCCCACTTGGCTAGGGTTGATTGTCTTGGTAGTCGGTGCACTTTGCTTATCCACGGTCTCGATCAACTTTCGCATTTGCTCTTGCATGGCCATAACCACGGGGTGATTGGAGATGTCGGGGATAGTTTCTGATAGAATGACGGGAGGAGTAGTGGAAGCAGTAGCAGCGGCCATCCCAATACTCAGAGGCAACGAGGGTGCGGGTAGTTTGCTAGCGGAGAGGTAGCCACCAAGCAGTTCAGGGGAAGGTTCATAGACAGCCTTGTTCTTGCTCATGGTAGTGAAACCTTGTTGGGTGTAGAGAGAAGGAGGTGGAACAGTGCGCTAGCTTGGGAATGGGAAGGCAGTAGCATTGATGTTGGGGGGACAGTTGGTATTGACCTCTTCATCCTCGACATAAATGAAATTCTCCCCATCGGGCACCAATTTAGTCCCCCTTTGTTGAATGTGACCCTTCAACTGTTGTTCTGGTCTTCCAACATCTTGTTGCTTTCCTCGAGATTCTTGATCTTGGCTTCGAGACCGGCGAGGAAGTTCTGGAGGCTTGGGGGAATACCATTGAGAGTAGCCTCAGTGTTGAGCTCGGCGGCACTAGCAGGAGGAGCAGAGGCTGAAGCTGAAGCGGGAGTTGACATTGCTGATGACGAGACTGAGAACGTGGACGGAGTAGAAGCTTCACGTTGTAGTCGACCACCCGAACGGATCCAAACTTGCTTTGCTGAAAGGTTGAAGGGCAATGAAGCTTTTAGGAGAGGGGGAAGGCTCATGCAAAGTATATTTTAATTTACAAAAACATACATTATTTACATCCTAATTGGTTAGAAGGGGTACCCCTTTTTCGCAACTAGTTAGAAGACTACGATCAGTGGAGGCCATCACTACGTCTATAGACCCCTCGTTTTTCACCTGCATGGCACACCCCCAAACGGACAATTTGGGCGAGGGTCCTACAGGGCAAGTGGCTTCCACCAACCATCGGATCCTACGACTAACCCTTCCTTAAAGGCATTTAACGTGACGTCTATGTTACATCTCACGCAAGTTAATGATGAGCGGAGATCTTAACAACAAACACTCATCTCACCATGGCACGTCCCTTGTAGGGAAATCACTTTTTTGTGCACTTTCTCTCAAAGATCTCGATTCATCATTGACTTGGGGATGACTCGACATAGACAGCACGTTAATTGACTATTAAGAAAAAGCTAGCCAAACCAACCGGTCAAAACCTAGGTGTGTTACCTATACTAGTGTGGGTTGACACGGGTTAGGTAAAAGGTTCCCACCGTATACGCTGAGTGGAATAGACGAGTGACTCGAAAAGAGTGCGGCAGTAGCGCACAAATTCCTGCACATCGAATACTCCGGGTAATGGGGACCTGTGCGGTGCTGACACGGACTAGTGGTAGTGTGTGGCAAGAAACTAATTCTTTTTAAGGAGAAAAGAGAGAAGCTTTTGATGTTAGGATGATGCAATGCAATGCATGAGAGAGGGAGAGAGAGCCATGTACAAGGGAGCATAGCAGAGTTTTGTTTGACCCTAATACTAAAGCGAAGATAACAGGGGTACAAGGATACAAGGTATATATAAAGTACAAGTATCAACAAAGTACAAGTATTAACATTGCGGGGTGCGCGGGTGCATGTGTGAACATGGCAAGTATGTGAGGTGCATGTATAAACATGGAAAGTGTGTGCATGTGTAAACATGGCAAGTGTGTGGAGGGTGCATGTGTGAACATGGCAAGTATGTGAGGTGCATGTATAAACATGGCAAGTGTGTGCATGTGTAAACATGGCAGGTGTGTGCATGTGCAAACATGGCAGGTGTGTGCATGTGCAAACATGGCAAGTGTGTGCATGTGTAAACATGGCAGGTGTGTGCATGTGTAAACATGGCATGTGTGTGCATGTGTAAACATGGAAAGTGTGCATGTGTAAACATGGCAGGTGTGTGTATATGTAAATATGGCAAGCATCATGATGTGACGAAAGTTAGACCCACTAAGTTTGAAAAAGTTTCAAAGCAATCCCCAGCGGAGTCGCCACTGTGAATACCCCTTTCCGATGAAGCGACGCATGGGAAGTATCTTGTGATTATTTTTATTTACAAAGGGAATATTCATAACGACATTAAAATTATGAGAGTCGCCACGCCGTTTTAATTAAAGCCAAAACATTGAAAACAGCATTTTTAGTGGGTTCGGGGGTCAAATTACAACAAGAGAAGAATACTGGACGTTATCACTCCTATTGCCCGAATTGATCGGTCTTTCTATCATGATGAATGTGTTAGTAATGTGTTAGTGATTTAGACCGGATCCGAAGATTGCCTACGTTCCTCTCAATGTGAGAATCTCAGGTCAGCGTAGTTCGCAGAGAATTAGAATAGGCAGAAGAATAGGGATCATGCATAATGAGGGGGAATTACCTAAAGTTTAGGGTTTAGAAGTAGTTCCTAGATCATCCTCGGGTGGATGAACCCTCGATCATCATCGGCTATGAAATAACATGTAATTATGAAGATCACAACCCTAAATATACCATAAATAAGGTTTTAATCTATGAACACGAAGAACATGCGAAGAACATATTATGAACATATGAATGAGCATGCAAAGAATATGAAGAAACTATGAATAAACATGTACGAACATGAATATAAAAGATCTACATTAAAAATAATGCAAGAACACGAAGAAAAAGTTAGAAAACTTACCTATGTTAGCAAGAAATAAACCTTGGATCTTCTTGAGTGTTTGAACGCTAATTAGAGAGCAAAATAGTGTTTAAGAACTCCAAAATTCGTACTTAGAGCTCTCAAAATCGGATCCCTAAACCAATAGCCTGGGATTGGTTTATATAGTAAACTGAGGGGAAGATCTGATGGTCCAGATCACCCGGAGCAAGGTTGGCCGCCTGGCCATGGTTGAAGCCGGTGACAATAGTGGCCGCGTGGCCAAGATCAACGCGGAGCAAGGTTGGCCGCGTGGCCAAGGTTGCAGGCTGACTTGATTCTTAAGCTAGGGTTTCTGCATGGTTTTAAGGAAACCATTTGTTACCTATTTTGATAGATTTTGTCATAAATGAGATATTTTGGGAATCCGGGACAAGTCTTTGCAAGGTTTCTAATTCCTATAAAGTCCTTGTATTTTTGGGAAAGTCCTAATAAACTCATTTTCAGGTCGGGTACTAACAGGCATAGGTAGACCAAGAGGTAGGTCATCTAAGATCGGTTAGCTTGACTAAAGGTGGGGTCAAGATGAAGGGTTGACCTAGATTGGTTGAGGTACGGTTGACCTAGATGGGTGGATCTAGACGAAACTGCGGTAGATAATTTGAACTAGGAAGGTCAAAGGTTGACTAGGTTGACCTAAGGTAGACTAGGTTGACCTAGACGGGTTGACCTAAAAGGATTGACCTAGACGGGTCTAAGGTTTGACTAGAGTTGATCTAGGGTATACTAGGTTGACTTAGACGGGTTGACCTAGACAGGTTGAAGGTCGACTAGAGTGGATCTAGGGTAGACCAGGCTGACCTAGACGGGTCGAAGGTTGACTAGAGTTGATCTAGGGTAGACTAGGTTGACCTATACGGGTTGACCTAGACGGGTCGAAGGTTGACTAAAGTTGATCTAGGGTAGACTAGGTTGGCCTAGACGGGTTGACCTAGCTGGGTCTAAGGTTTGACTAGAGTTGATCTAGGGTAGACTAGGTTGATCTAAACGGGTCTAAGGTTTGACTTAGAGTTGATCTAGGGTAGACACACGCAACATGATGAATGATTTTAGTTAAGATTAGGATTACTTGTTTTGATAAGTGTTCTTAACTCGATCAAAGTGCATGGTTTAGAAATGAACAAGGATTAACCTCGACCGCTTCACAAGTGAATACGGCGAGTTAGATAGCCCGGGTGCCACGAAGATAGAGGCGACAGGATCACCAAAATCTGTGCACTCAGCGGAGTATCCAGTAAGGTGTGCAGTGTGACACGGACTAGTGGTAGTGTGCCATTTGATTACGTATTTTAGAAATGATATGCAATGCACGAGAGAAGTCTACTAGCATTACAATTCATAGTAACAGTATTCAAGCATGAATCAAACACAATCAGAGCAAATCTATAATATTTAAACATGCTATGAACACATAAACCTGCAGGAATTTGTTAGAAACAGATTTGCAGATAAAGGGAGCCGTACGGCTTGACAGCCGGCGTACGGGGGATAGGGAGGCGTACGGTGCTTAATTACAGAAACGCCAAAAATTGCAGAAGTGCAGTTTTTAGTTAGAACACACACAAAATCACGAAGTTAATGAAAGTTAGACCCTATTAAGTTTTGGAAAAGGTTTTCAAAAACAAGTCCCCAGTAGAGTCGCCACTGTGAATACGTGAGATGTAAATCGGGAGTCGCCACGTTGTTTTATTTGTTGTTAAAACATTGAGAAAACCATTTATGAGAATAATAGGGTTCGTGGGTCAAATTATAATAAGAGAAGAATATTAATGTGATTACTCCTATTGCACGACGAATCGGTCTTTCTATCATGATCATTGTGTGTGTGTGTGTGCGTTAGTGATTGAGACCGGATCCGAAGATTGCCTACATTCTTCTCATCGTGAGAAGCTCAGGTCGGTGTAGTTCATTGATGAATTAGAATGGGAAGAGATGAAGTGGGATCATGCATATAGAGGGGGAAGATTAGAGTTAGAAGTAGTTCCTAGATCGTATTAGGGTTTGATGAAACCCTAGGATCATCATTGGCTATGGCATGTGCACATAAATAGGGATTACATTCCTAGATCTAGCATATGATGTATCATAAGACTCATATCTAGCATTATAACAAGAACATCATGAATACATATGAACGAACACGTAAACATGAAGATCTCTACCCTAGTTATAGCATTATATTATGAATCTAGTCTAAGAACGTGAAGAACGCATGAAGAACATATGAATATGGATGCATAAACATAATGAAAACATGCATTATATAAGTAATATGTGACCTAGATCTAGTGCGGGTTTCGTGGATACCCTAGATCATCATCGGTCAAGAACACGAACGATGAACAAAATCCTAGATCTAGCAATATATGAATGAATATAATAGACCTAAACAGTTAAGTAGTAAGAACGTGTTATCAAACCGATTAAAGAGGCTTCGAAGGTTGAATCTTCACTCCTTTGGTTGAAGGCGGTGTTGAATCTCTTTAATGATCAAAGCAAGATCAAAGAGAGGGTTTTGAGGGGGAGAGAGAGAGGTTGGGAAGAGCTTCTGTTAGTTTTTTCCCGTGGGTTTGAGGTGTGCTCAAATGGCTGAGCGGGGGCTATTTGTAGGGAAAAAAGACCATGCCGTACAGAGGCTAGGGAGCCGTACGGAGGCTTATCTCGATTTCCGTGCTCATCAAGAACTGATTTCGTCTATCAGGGAGTCTGGGGATCTGTCGGATAGGTCCCTGTCAGGTTTTTATTACCTAAAAGGTCCTCAGAGATATCTAAAGGTCTAGGAAGTCCTAAATCTTCAGATCCGGTACTAACACTACATCTTACATTTAAAGAGATTACAAGATGAAGAGATTACCTGGGTTGTGCTTCCTTTGCTCCCAATGGAAAACTTTTTTGGTTTTTTCTTAAGGTGTTTGCCTTTGTGATTGAATGAGTGTTTGAGTGAGTGTTTTGGCTTGTGTTTAGTGAGTATTTTGTGGTGGTGCTATGGTGGTGTCGTGGTGGTTTAGTGACTGAGATTTGGGAGTGTTTTTGGTTGCTTGAGAGAGGGCAAAAGGGCTGAATATGGAGAGAGTGTTTTTTGTGAATTGTGTATATTGTGTATCTTGTAAGAATGGATGAGGGGGGTGGTAATATGGAGGAGGGAGGTTGTTTTTGGACCAAACTACCCCTAAGGTAGGGGTAAATGAGGGGGAGCCGAGTTGTGGTGATGGGGTGTGATGGAGGTGATTTGAGAGGGTGGTAGGGGTGTTGATGGCCTAGGTTGAAAATAGGGGAAATGCTGAGAAATCTGGAATATATGGGTGCACAGCCGTGCTATCTAAAGAGCACGGCCGTGCGCAAGCCTTGATGCCCAATCTTGATTTTTTAATTCGTTTTTTTCTCCTTGGCCAATCACATGAAGCCAAGTGGCACTCTTGGGCTGGTCCAGGCGTGTCCTTGTGCACATTTTCTCCAGCTCCGGCTTTCCGCTCCGCAATTGCTCCGTCGTACGAGCTCCGGTATCCCGGTTGTCCGCGGGCCCAACATGAAAGTTGCTCGGTATATTTTTCTGGTAACGCCGGTATATCTAAAATATCTTAATGAGCAAGAAATAACATAAATATATTTTTAATGCACATAATGGATAATAACGAGCAGATTTTAAGGGTGCGGGCCCCGTTTTGGGTCTCGCAGCTCAAAAATTGTAGTACATGCCTGTTTACTCGTTTTTTCACTCTGGTCATGAATTTGAAGTCCGCTAATCCATTCGATACACCGATAAGACTCACGGAACTCCCGCATAGACAAATCTGGGGCTCTAGGTCAATTTTAGGGTTTAGACCAATTAAAAGGGGTTTGATAAGGGGTGCGAGATCGGGGTGTCTACGATCACTAAGAGACAAAAGATCTCGTCTAGGGTGTAACAGCTGGGTCCAAAGTAGGACTTCCTACGTATCTCTTTTGAGAATCAAGCCTCCGTAGTTCTAACTCAAACAAACAATAAAACTAGCACAAGCAATGGTCAGTCCCGGGTTCCCGGTTTACCTATATATCTCTTTCGAAAATCAGACAAATCGTAGTTCAGGTTTATTAAAAACAAGAAATTGAAGGGGATAACATTGAGATGCATCGTCTCTTTGCTGGGGAGGAAATTGACATAAGAATGACTGTGCTCTCTCGAGCGTCCTACGTATCCCTTTTGGGGGGAATCAAGTCAAACGTAGTTCGAGGAGGTACAACTCAACATCAGGAGAAGACCACGATCAACAATACTCAAGGATCGATGCAAGGTACAATCAGAGTGGGGGATACATCTCAAAATCCAGGAGATGACCCAATTTAACATCAAGATGAGTCGCATTTCTTACTCTGGGGATTTGTGCTGACCAATATTTTGTGAGAACGGGCGACTGAGTTCATCGGGGTAAACTGCCTACGTATCCCTCCATGGGAATAAAGTCAAGTCGTAGTTCTGACAAGAACCGACTCAACATCAAGAAAAGGTTTAAAATCAACATTACACACGGATTGACGCAAGGTACAATCCGAGTGGAGGTACATCTCAACATCCGGAAGATGACCTAAGTTCAATAATGCTCAAAGACTGCCACATGATACACTCAGAGAAAGGGGGGTATATCTTAAAATCAGAAGACTACCAGGGGAAACAACAATGACTCATCGAAGGTCGGACGCTTCGCGTCAATCAAAGGGAGGTACGACTCAACATCAAAAGAAGACCAATAACAGATGACAATTTATAAAACATTCAACAAAGGATACGCTGCATTCTAAGCTATGTCCAAATTCCTCGGCTTTTGAGTTGCTGTGTCATGAGATTTTTGTGTTTTATCTCGCAGTGAACTATCGCTTCGCGTGATCCATTGGCACTGTTTTGAGTGTTGCAACCTCATTTCAGATCCATGTTCCCCCTAAAAGGGGTTTTTATTATTTCACAATCAAGCTTCTCCACTTTTGGAGCTGTTTGATGCTTGGTAATTGATGCCGTGCCCGAATCTTTCGGCTTTGACTAAAGTCTCACGCATATCAGGAGAGATGACAAGATCAACTTTATATGTTTTGACCTGCAAGTTAGCTTTGCATGCAGTGGCAGATATGATTCGCACATGTAAATTTTGAGCGATTTTTGTTTGAGCACAAGTTTTCTTTCATTTTGAAATCGAGACGCTAATATTTTGATTTAACCATGATTAGTGAACAACATTGAATCAACCCCGGGCTACTAGGGAAAAGGTACAACTCGGCATCTCAAGAAGACTAGGGGATAACAAACAACTGACGCTTCGCTCAGCTAGGGAAAAAGGTACAACTCGGGATCTCGAGAAGACCAACAGGATAACAAAGGTATTTACAAAGAACTGACGCTTCGCGCAGTTGGGGGTGATGGTGGCACGTTTGTTAAACGTTTTGGGTGTTATCATTATATTCATATTAATGAAGAGATATTTTGATTATTATTAATGCTCATGTTTGCTTATAATAATCTCCGTCCCTAAAGCTTGTTAAGCACTAGTATAAAGGCTAAATGATCATGGGATGATCATGTTAGATTTATGGGTACTTGTTTGGAACAAGGTACTGGACATGACCCGCTGTATGAGATTTATGTCATGGTCTATGTCGTATATATCTCATATTAGTTATGTTATTTGAATCCTTAGACATGAAGTTATTATAGTCTTCCACTTCATGAAGATTATGTTTAACATATTCAAACGCTACCTTTAACCAGGTAGTTATAAAGGGTATGATTGGCATAATCGGATTCACGTAGGAAAGAATAATAAGCTAAATTGATTTGTCCCTCTTCGGAGAGATGTCAAGCTTGGGCCCCTCGTAGGAATAATGTTGATAAAATGTTTGGCCAAACTCAAATGTATTGATTGGATCAGTGTCATTTGGATTATCAACATATTCAGGATCGAGAAAAGTATTGAACAATACAAGTAGACTTGTTGACCATGACTTGTGGTCAATGACATCTTGGATAAAGGGATTGTGACATGTTCTAAAAGGAATGCGAACTTGTATCTAGTTACACTATTTGGGTAGGTATGACGGTTTGCTAGAACCTGATCATATCTTATGAGTTCATGTTTGAACCCATTGCCAACTTAGTGTAATCCTAGAGGGTCACACAAATAGAACGAATCTTAAAAGGACTTAATTGGAATTATGGGTCGAAGGACCTCTGAGGAATATTAGGACTTTGGAGGAGAAAAGAAAAAACCGAAGATTTTGGTTGGTCCGGTCGGACCTAGTAAAGGACCCGGCCGGACCTACCCTAGTGATCCGGGCGGACCAGTCTTGTGACCCGGGCGGACCTAGTCTGTTCGGGGAACATATTTCCTGTTCCGTTTTCTTGCGGGTTTAGTCACTTGTTACCTATTTGGAATAGGTCAAACAAGTATTTAAACAGCCTCTAGTTGCCCTAATCAGCCCTATGCAATATGTTATGTTTGTGAGTGCCTCCAAGGGTTTGAGAGAGTTGATTTTCTTGTTCTAAGAAATCCCTAGATTGAAGAACAAGAATATCACACACATAATAATTTCATATAGTTCTATACATTGAGAAAGCGTATTTCTCAATTTGGTCTAGCAACCAAGATCAAGTGTTCTTGATATTCGTTCGTGGTGTGGATACCGCTAGAGGGTGAAACTTATCATCTTCAAGAGTTCGTGTTCAAACTTATGTTCCTGATCAAAGTTTCAAGCCTCCAACGAATTTAAGGTTGCAATATCAAAGGCTTCAAGGGTTAGTATTCTAGTATTCATAATGTTGTATTTGATTTAATCATATGAATGGATTTATGGGCTTTGGGTTTCATAAAATTTTAAATGCTTAATTTCGCTGCGCATGTTACTACGAAACCCAACAGTAGTATCAGAGCCCCGTTCATATTGATTATTTCAATACTAGATCATGTTGTGAGTATATAAATTGCTTGTTTATGTGCCTAGCATGATATGAATATTTGGATTATGATGTTTATATGTTATATGATTTTATGTGGTTTATTGTATTATAAACTTTAATCGCACTATTCAATCGCAATAAAAATTATGGTGGATTTAAAATTGTTTGGGTTATCAATTTTTGATTGGATCAAAGTTTTGATAATCTAGGAATTCATGAATTATTCATTCAAGGTTCTGATTTTCATGATGATTGGATCATCAAGAACAACAAATCCTAATTGAATCGGGGAAAAACAATTTTGAGCAAAAATTTTTGGAACTTTAAAATCTGGGATTTTCGGGGAAGGGTCCGACCGGACCAGTGCATAGACCCGGCCGGACCTTCTGGTCTAGTTGGGGCTCGGGTAGTGGATCTTTCGGATCAAGGTTTGGATGGCTAATCTACGTTCATCGAGATTGTGTTTCTCAAAGTTGATTGCAATCAAAGATTCACAGATAAAACGAAGTTAGAATTATGAAGAGTTCATAATTACTAAAATTGAGAAACAAAGTTCTTGATTCATGTTTGGAGATCCATGTGGAATTGTGGATGCAATTGGCCTACGTTCATCGAGACCATCTATTGCTTAGTTTTGGCCATATGAACTACTTTGTTGGTTTCTTGAATTAGTGCGGAATTGTGGTTGCCTCATGGCTTAGTTCGGCCGCACTTCTTGTTGTCTTGATTTGGAGATGATAACCAAAGTTCAAATAGTATCATCCTCATAATTATAGAGAAACTAATGACACATAAATATTATGCTTAAATTAATGATTATTAATTTAGTGGCTAAACTTGATGCGTAACATGTTTATCTTGTTTGCTCATAAATGTGTTGTATGCTATAAGGAGATAAACCTTCAAGAAAGCTTTAAGTCTTTTCGCCACGCCATGATTAAAACACTTGTTAGTATATGGGTGATTTTAATGTGGGTTCTCCCTAGCGAGGTGCATTAACTTTATTCATGTATGAGCAAGATAGATAATGTGGGCACGCCCTAGCGAGGCACATTAACTATACGTTTAAAATGGTTATACTTAATTGGGTGTTAAAACAGTTTTGGGCCTAAGGCAAAGATGAGATTAAACATGCTTTAGAAATTTGATCCCTAAGAATCATATTGGATATGATTGACAAAAAATTGTCTACCAAATTAATTTGATTTTGAGCGGTGCACCAAAGCGTACTTGAAATTAAATTAAAGTTGGATCTTAGCCCAATTTAAAAGAATCTCAGAAAAAGGATCTAAGAGTCATATGGGATATGATTAACGGGGTTGTCTACCTAATTAATTTGATTTTGTGTAATCCGCCTTAGCGGATTTGAAATTAAATTAATGTTGGATCTTAGCCCATTTAAATTATATTATACATTGGATGTATAAGAAGGTTATATAATTTAGTGGGAGTATTTTTGGAAAATACATTATTTATCTCTTTAATGAGATTGGTACTTGTAAAATTTTGTAAATTTTGCATGAGTTGTAGATAATAACAACTAACTTCGTTGCGATCAATCCTTGATAAGGATAAGCTTCAAGAGAATGGTACAAACTTCATGGATTGGATCCTGAGCCTAAGAATGATTCTAAGGCAAGAAGATAAGTTGTACACTCTTGATAGGCTTGTTCCCAAAGAAACCAAAGCCAATGCCCCTAGGGCAGAGGAGACAATAACAAGAAACATGAGTATGATTCCAGGGATGTGAGTTGTCTCATGCTCGCGATTATGTGCTCAAAACTCCAACAAAGTTTGGAACTTGTGGAAGCCTATTAGATAGGCATGGAGTTAAGAGACATGTTTCAAGAGCAAATTAGGCAAGAGATGTATAAAACCATTGTTGCATTCACTTATTGCAAAGTGAGTGAAGGGCAACAAGTGGCACCTCACATGCTTAATATGAAAGGCTACGTAGAGCATCTTGAGAAACTAGGCTGTCCAATTGGATTGGAGCAAGCCATGGATCTCATTCTCATTGCCTAAGAGTTATAATCACTTTGTGATGAACTATAACATGCTTGGAATGGATAAAGAATCTCTCCGAGTTGCATGACATGCTTAAAACTGCGGAGATGGAGATGGTGGAGAAAGGTTCTCCAGTGCTCATGGTTCATGAAGGGAAAGGGTAAATGCCAAAGGAAAGGCAAGACAAACATTGTCTAAAGGAAATAATTGTGGCTAAAATTATAACTCGAATTGATGCAATTTGTAACGTGGCAATTGGATTGACCATTTAAAATTGTAATCAAAATTCTAGATGATCAATAAAATAGAATGGTAGTGGGAATACAACTTGGGATATTTATGTTATAAAATAATCTTTCTAAATTTAATTATTGGGTATTGGATACCAGATGTGGATCTCACATTTGTAAAAATGTGCAATAATTTGTGGATTGAAATATTACTTATAGTAAAGTTAGACCTACGAATGGTAATGATGCAATGGTTGCAGAATTGTTCGTAGAACACTGATAAAGTGATTTTACTCATGAAGTAGAAAATATTATTTTATTATAAGATAATGAAGGATATTTATTTCTTATTTGGAATAAGAAAGGTGCTTTATTTATTATGATTTACTTCATTGTGTTATCATATAAATAAATTTTATATACTAAATTTTGAAGAACAAAATAATAAATGAGACTATAACATAAGTAATTAAATTCCTTATACATTATTGTTTTGATAAAATAGATGAGAAATGCATATCTAAAATTCCATGGGACGGAGTTTTAAAGTCATATGATTTGGAATTATATGATTTATGCAAATCTTATTTACTTGGACCAAGACATCTTTTACTATGATTGGTAAGAGGCTAATATCTTACTTGACCTAATACATCTCGATGTATATGGTGCATTAAGTAGCAATGCTAAAAGAGAGATTAGGTTGTACTTGGTAAAACTATTCAAAGATTCTGACTCGATCATGATGATGAATAATTGAACCAAGAATTTGACAGTCATCATTATGGTTGTGAAATAGTTTCACAAGCAACTCCACCAAGAACACCATTTGGAATGATGTGTATGCATGGAGGTGAAGAACCTTATTGGATATGGTTCATCAAATGATAAAGTCAAATTGATCTTCCATTATTTGTTTTTTGGGGTTATGTATTGGAAACCGCTATAATTACACTAATTTGAGTTCCATCAAAAGCGGTTAAAAGTTGAAAGAAAACTCGGTTTGTCTTTCGTAAAGATTTAAGACAGTGAGACATTTTGGAAAGGAGCTGTCTGGGACACACTCACATTTAAATCTAATAAATATATATTTAATGGGATATCCTAAGGAAACTTGAGGATATTATTTTACTAATAAGAAACAAATGGTTTGTTGCTTATAATGGTACTTTTCTAGATAAATTGTTCAGTGGGAGTAAAATATATATATATATCTCGAATGGTTCGAGACCAAGAAAATATCATTTAAACCTAATATGTAAGTTGAACAAACTTTCACAAGAAATTATGAAAATCCGTTCAAGATATACAAGTGCTTGCATAAATGATAGGATACAATCTATTAAAAGAAATATTGGATATTTCGAAATAGAATGTATTGAGGTAAAGCTCATTGATAATGACTAATTTACCACCTATCAAAATGCAATGTCCGCTTGTAAGGAATCCCCCCCCCCCTCGGAGCGATACGACGTTCATTCGAGGAAGAAATGTCAAACACGTGTAACTTAACAAACTTAACGGAGTCGCTACATTTGCTAACTTTTAACCCAACAAATGAAAATAGTTAGAGATTTATGAGTTCGGAGATCACGTTACGGCTTGGGAAGAGTTTTAAGTCACCCAAGCCGCCTCGGACAAAGCCGAGTCTCCCTTGCGCTTTTTAACGAAAAGTGCATGTGTGTGTGTGTATTTAACAAAAAACGGTGAAGTTAACTGGTTATCGATTTTAACAGAACAAAAGGGGTTCATTTGCACAGACCTTGACAGAACAAGACAGAAAAGAAGAAATCGTCCCTCTGACCCAACTCAGCCGTACGGCAATACAAGGTCTTCCCGAGGATTTTACAGTTTGTCCAGAAAATGTCCAGTTTTAGGCAGAAACAGAGCATTCTGCTGAAACTGGACTAAACTGTTTATTTTTAGTTTGCATTTTCACAAACAAGCTTTGATTGGCATCATTCCTATGCTCATTAATTAATAAATGGACCCAAAATACATGGATTTGGGTGTGATTAAGACAATCATTAGAGAAGAATTAGAAAAGGTGATGAATGTGGCCTTTGAGCCAAGATGGCCATTTTGATGAGTAAAGATTAAAACTTTACCATCAAAATGGGATCTTTATACAAGATTAAACCTTTAGGGACAACAAAATCAACCTTTGGAAGCATAAATATTGAACCTTTATGACCCAATGTGATGAATGAGTGGCTAGTTCAAGGTTTGGGTGATAAAGATGGAGGCTTTATCACTCCAAATGATCATCATGGCCAAATACAACATAAATACACATGCTTTCACCATAAAAATGGATCATCAAGCTATTTAAAGGCAAGAAATTAATAAATCATGATCTTCTTTAGGTTTTAACCCCTTTTCACATACTTGGATGTGAGGGCACCTTGAATCATTTCATGATTTGGTTCCAAGGTATATATAACAAGAATAAAAGGTGCTTGAAAGGATAAGACTTATAATATAAAGGTGCTTGACAAGGGCAAGGCTTGAAATGCAAGTAAATAAATAACATGAACAAGAACAAAAGAGTTTGAGATGGAGAGAAGATGGGAAGAAGGAGGCTTCACCTATGGTGGTTATGGCCTATCTTCCTCTCTTTTCACTCAAGTATTTGGTGGTCTTTCTCTCAGACTGTATTTTTGCAAAGTTTCACCTATAAAACTATGTTTCTCCCCTCCTAAAATGATTAGTAAGGGTATCAATTTATAGGGACTGAGGGTGCCTAAACCAGCCGTACGGCTAGGCCCCTCCCGCGTCCAATCCATCCGTACGGCTCAGCATGGCGAGCTTTTGGATTTTTCCAAGTTAATTCCAGAGCAGTCCTGGAATTTTAGGTTTATCCTAATAAGGTCCCAGCCTATCAGTTTATCCCTGAATGGTGCTAAGAGTTCCTCTAAGTTGGTCAATTTCAGATTGGGGTACTTACAGAGCCCCTCGGCAACGTCGCTTTGGAAAAGCGGGGTTGTCAATAAAACAAGCATCCCAATCTTATGGGAGGACGGCTTGACCGATTTTGGTTTACATGGCTGGACCTAAAGGTATAGGATTCCTACATATCCCGTTTGAGGGGAATCAAGCCTAACGTAGTTCGGAGAGGGGTGAGAAACTTTAAGGCTACTCAAACCTAAGGGCTAGGTGGATATCTGTCATCCTCTCCTAGGGGAACGGGCATGACTCTCGGTGAGCCAGAGGTGGGACATGGTTAACTTGACTCTATGGAGAGGGTTGAATAAAAGGCACGGGTATGACTCTCAAGGGTCAGAGGCGAGATATGGTCAACTTGTCTCTATAGAGAGGGTTGACTAAAAGGCACGGGCATGACTCTCGGTGGGTCAGAGGCGGGACTTGGTCAACTTGGCTCTATGGAGAGGGTTGACTGAAAGGCACGGGCATGACTCTTAGGGGTCAGAGGTGAGATATGGTCAACTTGCTGGGTTAGCAGGAAAACTGTTCTTACGTCCCACTAAGGACGGCCGGGGACAAGGGTCTCAACCTATAATGACTATTCTGAGTCAAGGTTTGACTTGGGTCAACTCCACCTTTAAGGAGTTTGATGGGAAAGCTGGTCTTACGTCCCACTAAGGACGGCCGGGGACAAGGGTCTCAACCTATAATGACTATTCTGAGCCAAGGTTTGACTTGGGTCAACTCCACCTTTGGGGAGTTTTATGGGAAAACTGGTCTTACGTCCCACTAAGGACGGCCGGGGACAAGGGTCTCAACCTCTAATGACCACTCTGGGTCAAGGCTTAGCTTGGGTCAACTCAACTCTACATGATAATTGACACTCTTTCCTTGACACCGGGGAAGAGCCTAGGGGTGACCTTCAAGACTCATTGTGGACGAAAAAGTCCAATATTTTGAAAAATCATTCTTTGATCAAAAGCATTTTGCTTGGAACATTGTTTTTGAAAAATGATGCCAAATGGGCGAATTTGGAAAATGCTTATTCCTAAAGGCAAATCTTTTAACGAAGCATGTTAGTCAAATTTTGATTTTAACTTAACCGCGAGGTTTGTATGCATAAATTCCTTTTGACCTTTGTCCATTTCTTAGGAGTTATCGGGGGTAGAGAACCCTTTTGTTGTTGATGTTGGGGGAAGTCCCATGTCCTTGTTGCGGTTGCTGTTGGGGTAGCCCTATGTCCTTGTTGTTGTTGATGTCGGGGTAGCCCCCATGTCCTTGTTGCCGTTGCTGTGGAGGTAGCCCCATGTCCTTGTTGCCGTTGCTGTGGAGGTAGCCCCAATGTCGTCTTTCAACTTTTGATGTTGACGCGGACCCGTTGTCGTCTCGCAGCCTTTGATGACGTTAGGAACCAATCCCTTTTCATGACGCACCCTTTCTTTTGCCTAGGCCGCCCTTTCAGGTTTTCAACCTAGCGGGCATCTCTTTTGCGTCTTTTATAGCACACCCTGTTTTTTGCCTAGGCCGCCCTTGCGGGTTTTCAACCTAGCGGGCCACTTTTTTGGTGCCTTTCTTTTTTTTTATGAGTGATCCAGCCGACTCGACGGGACTTGGACTTAAGGTATCCTTTTGAAGGAAACATGTAAGGGCATTTTATTTGGGAGAGACTCCCTTTATGTTGGCGAGCTCTTTGAGCAATGTATCATGAAAAGGGAGGAAGCCCTTGCTTAACAGAACATAAGTGTTTAGCTCTTTCCTAAGATGTAGAGAAGAAGACTTATCGAGACATTTGAAATTTGCCTTAGTTAAGATCATCAAAATGATTGCTTGAATGGACCATGTTTATTATTAAGTCAAGATTATAACGAGCAATTAGCCTTAACATGTATAAATGTTGTGATCAGTTGAGATTAAGATTCGATCAATGGCAAGATCGGGGGAAAAAGGTGTATCTGGGAAATCGGTCATTGATGGGATCGAGAGAAGAGCACTTGGTCATTTTTAGAGGACCATGATTTGATGGTTTTGTTTCATGTTGTGACCGGACCCGAAGGTTGCCTACGTTCCCCTCAGTTTGAGGAGCTCAGGTCGCCGTAGTTCGGCCGTGTGAATCGTCTTTTGCTGAAGTCGGTGTCCTTTTGAAGGATGTTGTTGCTCTTTTGATGTAGATCACTTTGCTCTGCCGTGAACTCCTTGGGATGGACCTTTTGGGGTGAACCTTCTTGGTTGCCTTTTGAGATAGACTTCCTTTCTTGCGAACCCTTTGGGGGCGAACTTTGCAGTGAGATCTTGAGGCGAACTTCCTCTTCACGTATATTCATTTCCTTCTTTTCAGATATTCATTTCCTCTCCCTCTTCTCATTTTTTTTTAGGGAGAGGGAAAACATTAGCTCCAACTTGCTACCTTGGACATTGGCTCGTTTGTAGCCCCTTGGTGGAATGTCTGTTACTTCTCACTTTGACTTCGATCACGGTTGAATCTTGGTGGTTGAGCAACAACATCCTTGCCTTTTCATTGTCTTGGGATGCCTTTGATGTCCATCAAGAATTTGTATAAGAAAGGTGTATCGGGAAATGTGTATCAGGTATGTGTATAGGGGAAGGTTTGCCATTAATGGTTTCTTCATGCCAATGGATCACAACGTTTATTCACATCAAGATTAATTGTTTGCATTTAGCATTTTTCATTTGTGTTAGGTCCATTCGTCCTTAATGAGTCATCATTGACTAGTATGCTTAAAAGTCAATTCATCATTTTGGGGACGTAGCAATCAATTGATAATAACAAGCAAGGTAGTTTCAAGAGTAAATGTATATTGCGAATAATGTCTCAAGTCTATAGAGAATAGAAGGAAAATGACTCTTTTATTTAGATAACTTTATACAGACATGTCCCAAGTGCGGACCTTTGAAAAAATAAAAAGACACAGTCCAAGATGGACTTTGGTGAAAGTCTAGATCCTACGAGGCTGGAAGACCCAATTTTTTTATTTTTTTATTTTTTTTTAGGGATGGGCTCCCATGAAGCACGATAATCCATTTTCTTCCTCAATTGTTGGAGGGGTTGTCGGCGGCATATTCCATGTCTTCCACGAGGAACTCGGGTTCCATGTCATCGGGAAAGATGTCGCGAGGTCTCCATTTGGCTTGGCGTTGGAATTACCGGATTTGTCTACTCATGAGTTGGGAGTTTGCTTTAGCCATCTCCTTTTGGTGACTTCCTTTCAAGGTGTGTAGCCTTCGTGCGTGGCACTCGACGAAGGTACGGACCTCCATTTGATGTAGCCTCCTTTGGGGCTTCCTAAGCACGGGTTTCTCCTTGTTGTTCACGTAGATGGTTGTCTCGGATGCCAATTCAGATGTGGGCTCCTTGGTCGATGTTTCCAATGGACAAGGCCGCAAAGGACTTTAGCATATTAAACCTCAAGGTGAAATTATAACCGGGATTTGAGAAGAATGCTTCATTATCGGATTAGCCTTTTAGGAAAAACTTGATTTTTTTATTTTTTTTATTTTTTAAGACACACTTTTGTTTTGAGTGAAAGACTCACACACATTTTTGCAAACTTTTGACAAGGCAATAATAATAATAGTTTTATTAAGAAAATTGACAATGGACTCAGAATGGTCACCACATAGCATCAACCGGGGAGTCAAGACTCTAAACCTAACTAACCTTTCTTAAGGGCTTACCACACATCTTAAAAGCAACTGACTCTTCCTAAGGATGAAAACAGACTCTTTCTAAGGGGAGGTTGATGGGAGAGCTTTTTGACATTCCGCTTCTGACCATAGCTGTAGCTTCATTTCCAATTTCCCAATCGAGGGCATTCAAGCTTTCCTTCCGCGATTAATTTCTGGATGATGCGTTTCACAGCTGTGAAATTATCGGTGTTATGCCCATGGAAGTTGTGAAACGCACACTTCTTGGTGGTGCTGCGGCGTTTCTCATGATTCTTTGGCCGAAAATCTTCGAGGGACCTCATGATACCTTGTTTGACCAATCCCTCAAACATTTTTCTTACGGGCATTTCAAAATCCTCAAACTTTGTGAGACGGGGCTCGGCTTGGCATTTGGCTTTTCTTTCATCGTTGACCAGAGTGTGGCGGGGACAAGGATCACCATCTCTCAATGCAAAGGGGTGCTCATTGAGTATCCTTTCGAACTTAGCTTCCACTCTCTTTCTCTTTCCCAATAGATGATTATTGAGAGGATTTTGCGGAGGCACGGGGGCGTAGGCATACCCACAACCTTGGTTGCTTGCAGGAACATACATCGGAGGCATGCAAGTAGCTTGAGTTCCAAAAGGTCTTGGATCGTAGAAATGATACGGGTCACCCCAAAATCTTATTGGGAAATCTGGTGGAGGCAAGTTGGCGGCGACCGGTCGGGTATCCATATATGGTCTAAACAGTGACTGAGCTCTGGTGACTTGGTTGATGGCATTAAACCAAGAAGGGATATGATTGGGAAAGTTTTGTGGGTATGGTGCTCGAGGCGTAACTGGTGTGACGGTGGTTTGCGGGCCTTTTGAGTGGATTGTGTTTGGGGTTTTATAGGAGGTGTCCTGTGGGAGATGTTGGATTTGGGATGAGGCGGAGTGAGGAGGGGTCTGAATGAGAGGCTCGTTGTGGATGACGGCATGTTGGGTCGAAGAAATGGGGGTCTCGGTATTCTGGTAAGATTGAGGGGACAATCTTTGGTTGCAATTCGGAGGTTGGGTGGCTTCCACCTCTTCTTTGTGATTGGTCACTTTGGTGAAGAGCCCTTCAGTTTGGAGTAGAGATGTGACACCCCCTTGTCTCATAGACTCATCAAACATACTTTGTGTTTCTTTGTGGCTTTCTGTGAAGACTTCTTCCGTAGCCCCAGAGGCTTCTAGAGCCTGGAGCGACTCTTCGTTCGTTGGGCCAACCGGATTATCCGCGGCGTCATTTTTCGAGCTACTGTCCACTGAAGTGATCTTTCTGAGGTACTGGATCGGAGAAGTTGTATTCTGACTCCACACGCACTAGGCGGCAACATGATGGTCTCTTCCACTTCATCTGAGCTATGGGGAAGACAAAAGGTAGCTTTAGGCTTGGGTAAACACTGGGTGAATGCTTGCACGTATCTTAGAATCCTCTATTTCGAGATATTTGACCGGGCCGAAGTTTCCTACGTTCCCCTCACCACGAGGGAGGGAGTCCCACGCGCTGAGAGGCTCAGGTCACCGTAGTTCGAATGGTTTTAGAAATCTAAGAGGAAAAGACGAACATGACTGACCTCTTAGAGGATAACAGGGATCCATCTAAGGACTTGACTGACTTCTTAGAGGATAACGGGGATCCATCTAAGGAAGTGACTGACTTCCTAGGGAGTTAACGGGAATTTTAACAGGGACCTAGGGGACAACGCCTAGGGTCTCAACGGGAATCATAACGGGACCTAGGGGACTAATCCTGAGGCTTAACGAGATCTTGGAGGATAAAAGGGATCCATCCAAGGATTCAACTGGCTTCTTGGAGGATAACGGGGAACCATCCAAGGAAGTGACTGACTTCCTAGGGATTTAATGGGAATTTTAATGGGGACCTAGGGGTCAACGCCTAGGGTCTCAATGGGAATCATAACGGGGACCTAGAACGCCTAGGGATTTAACGGGAATTTTAACGGGGACTTGGGGGACAACGCCTAGGGATTTAACGGGAATTTTGGAGGATAACGGGGATCCATCCAAAGATTGACGGGTGCCTCGGAGATCTTCCAAGGACTTAACGGGTTCCTAGGGGACAACGCCTAAGGATTTAACGGAAGTCTTGGAGGATAACGGGGATCCGTCCAAAGACTTAACAAAATGACGCTTGTTAGCAAAAGAATGCAATGTGTCAAAGACGGGAAACAAAAATGGAGCAAATTCATGAAATGTGCAATTAATTATCCGTTCAAGTTTACTTAAAACGCATTTTCATTCCTAAATGGTTGGAAAAGTTTCCACTTCTTTTTCGCAACTATTCTAAACCCTGGATCAGTGGAGGCCATCACTAGCCTATAGACCCCTTGTTTTTCACCTGTATTGCACACTCCCAAGGATGGACTATCCCGGGTGAGGGTCCTATAAGGCACATGGCTTCCACCGACAAAAAGAACCAAACCTAAGGTCTAGTGCGTCACAAAGTTCCAATGCGTGGGCCATTCTTATCATAATTAAGCCCCGGATAAGGTTAAGATTGACTTAACGCTTCAACGAAATTCCGGCATGACCTCAATTTAATGAGGGATCTTGGACCTTAACCTTGGGCTCAAGGATGATTAGGATAGGCCAAGCATGAGGGCTTAATGACACGGTGTCATCCTATCTTTAATACATGACTTTGGTTAATTATGATTGACATTAACGCATAAGTCAAGGACCGGGTCAGAGATGACCTTGGTCACACTTGCTTTCACAAGGAGTCGTGACCTCGGGCGTTAACTTGGCCATAATTAACTTTCGACACGTATTAGGGACATGGTGACGTGAGCTAGACTAAAAACCAACCATGGTCACGGTATTTGTGTGTCACGGACAATGTGTGGTTGCCTTGGCTCGGAAGGGGAGGTGGAATGGACCCGTGCGCGCGAGAAGGGCACAAGAGCACCAATCAAGCTGCATCGTGGCATCCATCCCAGGTTTAAAGGTTTTTTGGAACGTGCACAAGGTCAAGTGCGCGTTGTGTGAAGCCTTCTATGTTCCCTTTTGAGTCAAAATAGAAATTTTCAATTTGTTTTAATATCATGAACAATGTATGAACAATATATGGACAAGTACGATAAACAAGTAAGATGGACAACTATTTTGCACAAGCAAGTAAACAAACGTATCAACAAGCAAGAATCAAAATTTGTACATGAAAAGGTTGTGCACAACCAAAGGTTTTTGAAACCTAAGTTTTACAACAAGAACAACAATCCTTTGAAAATCATTTTGTACAAAAAGGTTGTGCATAACAAAAGAATTTGAGAAACCAAATTTTTTATGAAAGGGGTAATGCACAATAAGGCTTTAAAAACCCAATTTTAAGTCCAAAAGATTTGTTCATTACCAAGCTTTGAAAATCCATTTTTGGCTAAGAAAAAATAGGGCAAGAGTGCACAAGTAGAGGCTGTAAATGGAACCTGGACAAGAAGAAACGCAAAAGGGACCATCAGAATGCTTCTGCCCTGCACAAAATTGTTAACTTGAAGCATTCTGTGGGCCCGGCAAAACCAGCCGTACAGCTAGGGATGGAGTTCCATTATTTTTTGCAAATTTTCAGCTTCAGATCATCAAGCCCCAGTTTATTGCATTTCCAGAATAGTTTCACTCCCAGAAATCAAAACAGAAACATAAAATACACACAAAACACGCACAAAGTCCACAAACGGAGATGGGAGTTTGACCCACACAAGAATGCCCCCGAATCTTCTAAAAAGAAGTCCGAGAACAAACTATTCCCCAGCGGAGTCACCACTGTAAGGAATCCCCCCTCGGGGCGATACGACGTTCGAGGAAAAAATGCCAAACACGTGTAACTTAACAAACTTAACGGAGTCGCCACATTTGTTAACTTTTAACCCAACAAATGAAAATGGTTAGAGATTTATGAATTCGGAGATCAGGTTATGGCTTGGGAAGAGTTTTAAATCACCCAAGCCGCCTCAGACAAAGCCGAGTCTCCCTTGCGCTTGTTAACGAAAAGTGCATGTGTGTGTGTATTTAACAAAAAACTGCGAAGTTAACTGGTTATCGATTTTAACAGAACAAAAGGGTTTCATTTGTACAGACCTTGACAGAACAAGACAGAAAAGAAGAAATCGTCCCTCTGACCCAACTCAGCCGTACGGCTATACAAGGTCTTCTCGGGGATTTTACAGTTTGTCCAGAAAATGTCCAGTTTCAGGCAGAAACAGAGCATTCTGCTGAAACTGGACTGAACTGTTTATGTTTAGTTTGCATTTTCACAAACAAGCTTTGATTGACATCATTCATATGCTCATTAAACCTTTAGTGACAACAAACTCAACATTTGGAAGCATAAATATTGAACCTTTATGACCCAAATGTGATGAATGAGTGGCTAGATCAAGGTTTGGGTGATAAAGATGGAGGCTTTATCACTCCAAATGATCATCATGGCCAAATACAACATAAAGACACATGCTTTCACTATAAAAATTGATCATCAAGCTATTTAAAGACAAGAAATTAACAAATCATGATCTTCTTTAGGTTTTAACCCCTTTTCACATACTTGGATGTGAGGGCACCTTGAATCATTTCATGATTTGGTTCCAAGGTATATATAACAAGAATATAAGGTGCTTGAAAGGACAAGACTTGCAATATAAAGGTGCTTGACAAGGGAAAGGCTTGAAATGCAAGTAAATAAATAACATGAACAAAAATAAAAGAGTTTGAGATAGAGAGAAGATGGGGAGAAGGGGGCTTCACCTATGGTGGTTATGGCCTATCTTCCTTTCTTTTCACTCAAGTATTTCGTGGTCTTTCTCTCAGACTGTATTTCTGTAGAGTTTCACCTATAAAACTATGTTTCTCCCCCCCCTAAAATGATCAGCAAGGGTCCCAATTTATAGGGATTGAGGGTGCCTAAACCAGCCGTACGGCTAGGCTCCTCCCGCGTCCAATCCATCTGTACGGCTCAGTATGGCGAGCTTCTGGGTTTTTCCAAGTTAATTCTAGAGCAGTCCTGGAATTTTAGGTTTATCCTAGTGAGGTCCTAGCCTATCAGTTTATCCCTAAATGGTGCTAAGAGTTCCTCTAAGTTGGTCAATTTCAGATTGGGGTACTTACACCGCTCCACATTTAGATTAATGACTTGGAGTCATGAAATCTAAAAGGCAATCCATGTATAATAATCAAGTTTAGAACTTGATCATTCTATCCTAAGGTGTAAAAACCAAAGTATGAGATTAAGTTTTCTTGGAGAAAACTTACATGGGTAGCAAAGAACTTACTAGAATTATCATAGTCACATCTTCATATTTGGAATATGAAATCTGACAAAAGGATATCAAAACAGCGTTCCTTAACGGGAACTCACTTAAGGATGTATTAGATACAACCTAAAAGTTTTGATAGTCAAGAAAATTTTAATAAAGTATGTAAGTTGCGCAGATTCATGGGATGGATTGAAGCAAGCTTCTGAGAGTTGGAATCTCCGTATTGATGAATCAAAGAGTTTGGTTTCATCAAGAACAAAGATGAATCTTTTATATACAAGAAGATTAGTGGGAGCATAGTGCTATTTCTTATCTTATATATGGATGACATATTACTCATTGGAAACGACATTCCTATACGTAAGTTTGTAAAGACTTGGTTAAGAAAGTGTTTCGCAATGTAAGATATGAATAAAGCCACATATGTCCTTGGCATTAAGATCTACAGAGATAGATCAAGGAAGCTAAATTGCTGTAAGCCAAAGTACATACATTGACAAGGTCATTAGAAGATTCCGCATTGAAAATTCTAAGAGAGGACAGTTGCCAAAGATACATGGAGTTTCTCTAAGCAAGACTCAATGTCCTAAGACAAAAGATGAGCATGAGAAAAATGTGTGAGATGCCATTTGCTTCGGCAACTGGATCCACCATGCCATGATAAGTACTAATCTGGATATATCTAATGCTTGGAGCATGACGAGTAGATATCAATCCGACCCCGGTGAGAATCACTGGATGGCTGTGAAAGCGATTCTACTAAAGATTTGTATTTTGATCTATGGAGGTATGGAAGATGATCTCGGATGCAAGCTTCCAATCCGACAAAGATGATTGTAGATCGAAATATGTTTTTGTGTTTGTGTCGAATAGGGAAGCTGTAAGTTGGAATAGTTCCAAGCTAAGTACAGTCACTAATTCTACAACTGAAACTAAGCACATTGCTGCATTGGATGCTGCAAAGGAAGCTGTTTGGATTAAGAAGTTCATTGGTGAACTTAAAGTTGTTCCTAGTATTGCTAATCCAATAGACCTTATTAGTGATAATAGTGGTGCTATCAATCAAGCAAAGGGACCAAGGGCACATTCTAAATCCAAACACATACTTAGGCGTTTTCATATTGTTCAAGAAATCGTTGATAAGGGAGACGTAAATATATGCAGAGTACCAACTAATGATAACGTTGCGGACACGCTAACAAAGGGACATTCATAAGCTAAACATAATGGTCATGTTAGGTCTATGGGTATTAGATACCTAAGTGATTGGGCCTAGGGCAAGTGGGAGATTGTTGGTGTTGATGCCATAGGCACGTTTGTTAAACGTTGTATGTGTTATCATTATATTCATATTAATGAAGAGATATTTTGATTATTATTAATGCTCATGTTTGCTTATAATAATATCCGTCGCTAGAGCTTGTTAAGCACTAATATAAAGGCTAAATGATCATGGGATGATCATGTTAAATTTATGGGTACTTGTTTGGAACAAGGTACTGGACATGACCCGATGTATGTGATTTATGTCATGGTCTATGTCGTACATATATCTCATATTAGTTTTGTTATTTGAATTCTTAGACATGAAGTTATTATAGTCTTCCACTTGATGAAGATTATGTTTGACATATTCAAACGCTACCTTTAACCAGGTAGTTATAAATGGTATGATTAGCATAATCGGATTCACGTAGGGAAGAATAATAAGCTAAATGGATTTGGCCCTCTTCAGAGAGATGTCAAGCTGGGGCCCCTCATAGGAATGATGTTGATAAAATGTTTAGCCAAATTCAAATGGATTGATTGGATCAATGTCATTTGGATTATCAACATATTTGGGATCGAGAAAAGTATTGAACAATACAAGTTGACTTGTTGACCATGACTTGTGGTCAATGACATCGTGGATGTCGCGACCCCGACCCCGCGGGCCCGGAGTACGCGAGCTGGACGTCGACTTAAACAATAAACTCTAAACTAATGAAGATAAAAATTTCCTTTTATACCCAAAAGATGATGACACAAAGTTTTGAAATCCAACTTGAACCACAAAATAAAACTAGTATAAACTCCATAAGCTTATACGCCAAAGTTATAAAATATACAAATCCTAATGACGTCAATGTTTGGTACAAATATCCCAAAAAGGTTACACATTTATATAATGTAAACCCACCAATATCAACTTGCCCCAAAAGCTCAACCCTCGGGACGTCCTGTCTCGTGATCAGCGAGTCTAATCCTTTCCACCTGGGGGGGTTAAGGAAAAACAAAGACAAAAGAAAAGGGGGTGAGATAAATCTCAATAAGTTACTAATGCAACTACATGACATGCTAAGATGCAATAATCAATAATAAATCACATTGCACAAAGCAATTATCATTTAACAGATAGCAGCAGAAATAAACAATTAACAAAGGATATTAGCCAAGGTTTCCCAACTGATAGAACCAAATAAAAGTCACTGCGCAGCTTCAATAATCCACAATCAACATCTTCATAGTAGCATGAAAGCTTGAAGAGAAAACCCCCGGTACCGGAACCAATAATAATAAAGGGACAGTGACACACAGTCAAAACCCAAAACCAATAGCTAAAGTGTTCACAAAGGGGCTAGCTCATCTCACATCCAAGGCCAATCTGGAGGAGGGAAATAATGGGGCAAAACAATGGTCAACATCATAATGGACTTGGATGTGCCATCATAATATTTCGCATCGCCCGAAACACACACAAATACCAGCTGGACTTTCAAGTAAAGGCTAAGTAATAAAATACTAGCACGATAAACAACTAATGATTCCAAAGTAGGGAACCAATCCAAATAAATTACCACAAAGGTAAACCAATCCAAACAACACGCCAAGGATGGACCACATTCCCAAAATGATATTTAATCAAATTCCATAACAGATTTATTCACAAAATAATCAATTCCAATTAATAATGTGTTCCACGATGTTAACTTAGGTTGATTAGAAGTATAAAACCTAAACTAGGTAAGCTATAAGTCTTAAACCAAGCAAAAAGGCAGAATTCTGGAACAGGGGGCGGGCGAGCGCCTGGAAGGGGGCGAGTGGGCGCTTAATTGACCAGAAGGTCTGGCCGCATAAAAAGCTGGGTAGGCGGGCGCCTGGTCCAACCCGGGCGGGCGCCTGGTCTGGTTTCAGGCCGGGAAAACAGAGCTGGGTTCTTCAAGAATTCTCACCATTTTCACAAATCCTCAAAATCAAACACAACCAACAAGTTTACTAAGGTACCCAAACAACATTTAAGCTTAAGGGGACCTAACTAACACCCTTTATCAACCAAAACCAAGATCAAATCCCAACATTCATCAAAATCACCATTTTTACCCAAAAACCAAAATAAATTCCAAATAAATCTCAAACTCAATCAAACATCAAATGTATCAACTAAAGCATTATATGAACATGAAATGAACACTTTAGCATAAAAATGGGGGAAAAGCAACTTACCCGGAATTTCTCAAAGGCGACGGAATTCAAATATTTTTGATTCTACGCGATCCTATCGACGATCTAAACACATTTCGTAAAATGAGAAATGCGAAATAATGGAAGGAAGATAGGTAGAATGAAGAGAGAAGGGAGAGAAGAAATTTACCTTTCTTGTAGAGAGAGAGAGACAATGCAGGGAATGGAGAGAGTGAGGGAGAAGGTGAGGGAGAAGAGAGGAGTAGGGAGAATTATTTTGAAAACTTACACTTAGACCCCCTCCCCACTAACTACACAAACTCTAATACCTCCTACTAACATCTAAGACCAAATATTACTACACTAGCACGAATGACCCAAATAAAATGCTAGGCATAAATTATTATAACACATAAAATGCACACATAAATATTTAAATCAAATAAATAAATAAATAAATAAATAATTATTTATCAATAAAATAGAGATGGGTTTTTGGGTCGTGACATTCACTCCCCCTTAAAGAAAATTCGACCCGAATTTTAACGAGACTTACCCGAATTAAAAAGCCACGGATATCTACGCTCCATCTCCTCTCGAAGCTCCCAAGTCGATTCCTCAACATTATGATTCTTCCAAAGAACTCTAACCAACGGAATGCTTTTGTTCCTCAACTCTTGGACTTTGGAATCTAAAATCCGATCCGGTCGTTCCTCGTAAGTCATGTCGGGCTCTATATCCTCCGGTACCCTCGGTAAAACGTGAGAAGGATCATGAACATACTTCCGAAGCATAGAAACGTGAAAAACATTATGTAACCGGTCCAAAGATGGTGGTAACGCAAGACGATACGCTAGAAGTCCCACCTTTCCCAGAATCTCAAATGGACCTATAAACCTCGGAGCCAATTTACCTTTCTTCCCGAACCTTCGAATACCCACCTTCGGAGATACTTTCAAGAACACAAAATCATCGGTCTGAAAACTAAGATCTCGCCTTCGATTATCTGCATAGCTCTTATGTCGACTCTGGGCTGTTTTCAATCGATCCCGGATAACTCTAACTTTCTCAACTGAATCCTGAAGCAAATCAATACCCACGATCTTCGCTTCACCGACCTCATCCCAACAGATAGGCGATCTACATTTTCTCCCATATAAGGCCTCATAAGGTGCCATCTCGATACTAGCCTGATAACTGTTGTTGTAAGAGAATTCCACTAATGGTAAATGTCTATCCCAAGAATCGGAAAAGTCTATCGAACAAGCTCGCAACATATCCTCCAAAATCTGAATGGTCCTCTCGGATTGACCGTCGGTCTGAGGGTGAAACGCGGTACTGAATCGCAAATCTGTACCCAAAGCTTCCTGAAACGCCTTCCAGAATCTAGAAGTAAACCTCGGGTCTCGATCTGACACAATGCTAACCGGAACCCCATGCAATCTCACAATCTCATCAATGTAAAGGGTCGCAAGCTTTTCCATCGAGTATCTAATGTCAATAGGCAAGAAATGTGCACTCTTGGTCAGTCTATCCACGATTACCCAAACACTGTCATACTTCCTACGGGTACGAGGTAGTCCCGTAACGAAATATATTGTCACATGCTCCCATTTCCACTCCGGAATCTCTAACTGCTGAAGTAGTCCTGAGGGTCTCTGATGCTCGGCTTTGACCTGCTGACAAGTTAAACACCTCGATACATACTCAGATATTTCCCTCTTCATATTGTTCCACCAAAAGTGTTGTTTCAAATTTTGATACATCTTCGTACTACCCGGATGAATAGTATATCTCGATTTGTGACCCTCATCTAAAACTTGCCTCGTTATTCCACCAACATCGGGTACGCACAAACGACCACGGAAAGTCAACACCCCATTCGAACCCATAGAAAAATCCTCGAAGTTCTTTTCCTTCATTTTACCCATTACTTTCACTAACTCGGGATCTTCTTTTTGAGCTTCTTTTATCCTCTGAATTAGGGTCGGAGATACCCTAATATTCGCAAAAATAGCCCCATGTCTCGATTCACGAGGACACCAATCTCGAACATCTTCAAGCATTTTCCATTCTCGAACCATCATCGAAGCCACATAAGACTTTCTACGAATCGCATCGGCTACCACATTCGCCTTCCCCGGATGATAAGAAATCGTACAATCATAGTCCTTTAAGAGTTCCATCCATCGACGCTGACGGTTATTCAATTCCTTTTGAGAGAAGAGGTATTTCAAACTCTTGTGATCCGTAAAAATCTCAAACTTCGCTCCATATAGGTAATGCTTCCACTTATGCAACGCAAAGACTATCGCAGCCAACTCCATATCATGAGTAGGATAATTCTGTTCACTCGGGCTCAACTTCCTCGAAGCATACGCAATCACTTTCCCATTCTGCATCAAAACACAACCCAAACCCTCTTTCGAAGCATCACTGTAAATTACTAAATCGTCATTTCCATTTGGTAACGCAAGAATAGGAGCCGTAGTTAATCTCTTCTTTAACTCATCAAAGCTACTTTGACATTTTTCACTCCACACAAACGGTACATCCTTCCGGGTCAACTGAGTCATCGGAGTAGCAATCCTCGAAAACCCTTCTATAAACCTTCTGTAATAACCGGCTAAACCCAGAAAACTTCTGATCTCAGTCACTGACTCGGGTCTCTTCCAATCCACTATGGCTTCTATCTTTGAAGGATCCACAGAAATCCCATCTTTAGAAATAACATGACCCAGAAATGAAACCTTCTCGAGCCAAAATTCGCATTTACTAAACTTCGCAAACAACTGCTCCCTCGCAAGAATGGATAAAACTGTCCTCAAGTGTTGCTCGTGCTCCTCTCGAGATTTAGAGTAAACAAGAATGTCGTCGATGAATACCACCACGAACGAATCAAGATAAGGATGGAAAACCTGGATCATCAAATCCATAAACACTGCAGGCGCGTTAGTCAACCCAAACGGCATAACCAAGAATTCATAATGACCATAGTGAGTGCGAAAGGCAGTCTTCGGAACATCTTCCGATCGAATCTTTAACTGATGGTACCCACTCCTCAAGTCAAGCTTAGAAAACACAACTGAGCCTTGAAGCTGATCAAACAAATCATCAATATGCGGTAGCGGGTATTTATTCTTCACCGTTACTTGATTCAACTTTCAGTAATCTATACACAATCTCAAAGAACCATCTTTCTTCCGCACAAACAAAACCGGTGCTCCCCACGGGGAAACACTAGGGCGGATAAACCCTCGATCAAGCAACTCTTGCAACTGAACCTTTAATTCCTTCAACTCTGCGGGTGCCAACCTATACGGTGCCTTTGAAATCGGAACTGTACCCGGCAAAAGATCTATACAAAACTCTAGTTCACGGTCGGGAGGCATATTATATTCAGAAGAGAAAACATCGGGAAATTCTCTAACTACCCGAACACTTTCCAAACTAGGGGATTCTTTCCTAGTATCAAGCACACTAGCTAAGTACCCCTCACAACCACGGTGCAATAATTTTCTCGCTTTCACATAGGAAATGATACGCATATTTCTACCCAAAGGCATAGCCTCAAAAACAAAATTAGGCACATCGAGGATAGAAAAATTAACGACCTTTCTACGACAGTCAACAGAAGCATGAAACTTGCTTAACCAATCCATACCCAAAATAACATCAAAGTCCTGAATAGAAAGGACTACCAAGTCCGCACACAAGACATGACCACATATAAGCAGGTCACAATCACGAAATACTCTATCGGTCACCAAACACTCTCCCATAGGAGTTGACACCTCTAACACATAGGGCAAAGACTCAGATGCAGCATTTAATAAAGAAGCAAATTGCACAGAAATGTATGAATGAGATGATCCTGGATCTACTAACGTACGCGCGCTCACATTAGATATAGAAACAATACCTCCAATCACTGAGGGATCATCTGCCTGATGCTGATTCATTGCAAACACTTTTCCTTGGACTTTGGCCTTTCCTGTAGCATCCCTTTTCTGACCCTGTGGAGCACCAGCTCCTAACCCAGTCGGTTGACCTCTGCCTCTAGTACAATCCCTTGCAAAATGACCCATTTGACCACAATTGGTACACCTTCCCTGTTTCTTCCAACACCGGTCCTCTGAATGGCCTTCCTTCTGGCAATAGGAACAAAGTCTCCTATTTTGGTTCCCTTGGTTCCCAGAAGTAGTGCCCGGGTTCCTTGGGATTGGTTGCCCTCGGAACTGAGATTGTCCCCCAAAGTTACCTCGGTTATCAATCCTTGGTTGTGACTTGCTCTGCGCTCCTTGCTTACTCGGGTTAGCTACCTCGGTCTTCCTCTTATGTTCCCCAATATCTTGATCTATAAGATAGGCACGGTCTACAGCATCCTGGAACGTCACAATCCTCTAGGCTATAAGCTGAGTACGGATAGAAGTCTTCAAACCCCGGATGAATCTCATAGCTTTCTGTTCTTCGGTCCTCACAAGATAGTCACAATACCGGGCTAATTCTGTGAACTTAGCCGAGTACTGAGCTATAGACAACAAACCTTGCTCCAAGTTGAGAAGCTCGATCTCCTTTCGGTTCTGGTCCACTACCGGAATGAAATGTTCCTTGAACTTCCGCACAAACAATTCCCACGCATACACTGTATGGGTATCATCCCAACTCGCTTTAACTCCTTTCCACCAATGCTCAGCGGCCCCAACCAATTTATAAGTCGCAAACCGGACCCTATCCTCATCCGTGCACCCAAACACATCATAGATTTTCTCCATAGACTCAACCCATAGTTCGGCCTTCTTCACATCGGGCTCACCATCGAACTCTGCCGGTTTCAGTTTTAAGAATTGCTCCAAACCATATCGGGGTGGTGGTGCTTGCTCTGCTCTCGGTCCTTGGTCATGAATTGCCTTCATGGCCGCCTCAAACATGCCTTGGAACATAGCACGGTTCTGTTCCTGAAGATCATTCTGATTCTGAGCCCCACTAGAACCTTCACCTGTCCTTCTTCTAGCCATTGAGAACAATTACCTGCATAAAACATCAACCGTTACTCACTCCGAACACAACTACCCTCCTAGGTCATACTAGTCCACCTAGACTTATACTTAGAGCTAAACCATAGCTCTGATACCAACTGTCGTGACCCCGACCCCGCGGGCCCGGAGTACGCGAGCTGGACGTCGACTTAAACAATAAACTCTAAAATAATGAAGATAAAAATTTCCTCAAAATCAGGGTAGGCGGGCGCCTGGTCCAACCCGGGCGGGCGCCTGGTCTGGTTTCAGGCCGGGAAAACAGAGCTGGGTTCTTCAAGAATTCTCACCATTTTCACAAATCCTCAAAATCAAACACAACCAACAAGTTTACTAAGGTACCCAAACAACATTTAAGCTTAAGGGGACCTAACTAACACCCTTTATCAACCAAAACCAAGATCAAATCCCAACATTCATCAAAATCACCATTTTTACCCAAAAACCAAATAAATTCCAAATAAATCTCAAACTCAATCAAACATCAAATGTATCAACTAAAGCATTATATGAACATGAAATGAACACTTTAGAATAAAAATGGGGGAAAAGCAACTTACCCGGAATTTCTCAAAGACGACGGAATTCAAATATTTTTTATTCTACGCGATCCTATCGGCGATCTAAACGCATTTCGTAAAATGAGAAATGCGAAATAATGGAAGGAAGATAGGTAGAATGAAGAGAGAAGGGAGAGAAGAAATTTACCTTTCTTGTAGAGAGAGAGAGAGAATGCAGGGAATGGAGAGAGTGAGGGAGAAGGTGAGGGAGTAGGGAGAATTATTTTGAAAACTTACACTTAGACCCCCTCCCCACTAACTACACAAACTCTAATACCTCCTACTAACATCTAAGACCAAATATTACTACACTAGCACGAATGACCCAAATAAAATGCTAGGCATAAATTATTATAACACATAAAATGCACACATAAATATTTAAATCAAATAAATAAATAAATAAATAATTATTTATCAATAAAATAGAGACGGGTTTTCGGGTCGTGACAGTGGACAAAGGGATTGTGAAATGTTCTAAAAGGAATGCGAACTTGTATCTAGTTACACTATTTGGGTAGGTATGATGGTTTGCTAGAACCTAATCATATCTTATGAGTTCATGTTTGAACCCATTGCCAACTTAGTGTAATCCTAGAGGGTCACACAAATAGAACGAATGTTAAAAGGACTTAATTGGAATTATGGGTCGAAGGACCTCTGAGGAATATTAGGACTTTGGAGGAGAAAATAAGAAACCGAAGATTTTGGTTGGTCCGGTCGGACCTAGTAATGGACCCGGCTGGACCTACCCTAGTGATCCGGGCGGACCGGTCTTGTGACCCGGACGGACCTAGTCTGTTCGGGGAACAGATTTCTTGCTCCGTTTTCTTGCGGGTTTAGTCACTTGTTACCTATTTGGAATAGGTCAAACAAGTATTTAAACAGCCTCTAGCTGCCCTAATCAGCCCTATGCAATATGTTATGTTTGTGAGTGCCTCCAAGGGTTTGAGAGAGTTGATTTTCTTGTTCTAAGAAATCCCTAAATTGAATAACAAGAATATCACACACATAATAATTCCATATAGTTCTATACATTGAGAAAGCGTGTTTCTCAATTTGGTCTAGCAACCAAGATCAAGTGTTCTTGATATTCGTTCGTGGTATGGATACCGCTAGAGGGGTAAACTTATCATGTTCAAGAGTTCGTGTTCAAACTTATGTTCGTGATCAAAGTTTCAAGCCTCCACCGAATTCAAGGTTGCAAAATCAAAGGCTTCAACGGTTAGTATTCTAGTATTCATAATGTTGTATTTGATTTAAATCATATGAATGGATCTATGGGCTTTGGGTTTCATAAAATTTTAAATGCTTAATTCCGCTGCGCATGTTACTACGAAACCCAACAGGGGGAGGTATAACTCAGCATCTTGAGAAGACCAAGGATACAACATAATTTTGATGGCGAGATCTTAATTTTCTTGAGCCGATGGGGATTTGTCTATAATTGATTTTTCTATAATTGGAAGTGAGATCTAAATTTTCTCAAACCGAAATTGTTTTGTCTATAATTGAAGGTGGGATCTAAATTTTCTCAAACCGAAATTGATTTGTCTATAATTGATGGTGAGATCTAAATTTTCTCAAACCGAAATTGATTTGTCTATAATTGATGGTAAGATCTAAATTTTCTCAAACCGAAATTGATTTGTCTATAATTGATGGTGAGATCTAAATTTTCTCAAACCGAAATTGATTTGGGGTGAGTGCATCAGGACGGTATAATTGCCCAAAAACAAAAGTTACACATTTCAATGAGTCGCCAAGAGATAGCATTTCTCGAGGCAAGCGGTATAGTTGTTAGTAAAAGTAGCAGACAAATAACATGTGTATATTTCAAAGATACGCTATATTCTAAAATGTGCTCAGATTCTCCTGCTTTTAATTTGTTGTGGGATTTTGATTTCTTGCAATGGGCGACCTCTTTGTCAAGCCAAGATGTGATTCGTTGTGTGGTGCCAACTTCGTACCTGCATAAGATTTTTTTGCAAGTATCCGGTCGTGCCTGAAGATTCAAGCTTCCTACGTACCTATTTCGAGAATCAAACCAACGTAGTTCAAATTTGGCAACTTGAACATATTTTCTTCAAAAGTTCATTAGGAAATTTCATTCCCTACGCAGAAACATGAGCGTCGACTTTGTCGAGGATCCTTCTTGTGAGGACCATGATGTGGCAGAATGGATGATGTGTACCTGCAAGCGATTTTCACAAGCAAGCAAAAAATATATATTGATGTGATCGAATGTGTCATTCATGTGCAACAAAAGTGTGATACACAAACATTGATTGAAATCTTTAAGATAAAGAGATTGAGAGAAAGGTTGAGACAAGAATACATTCTCTTTTCATTTTGCAACCATTGGTCTTTGAAGGATGAAAGTCACATTTCACTTATTGCATGATGATTTTTTTATTGATTTTTCTTTTATTCTTTTTTTTTGAAACTTGTGCATGCTTGCATTTCAAACTTCGCTTATTATGAATTAATGAGTGAGTGAAAGAAGTATGAATGAACAGAGAGAGAATCATGAATGAAATGGATTGTGCACTTTATTGTGAATTTTGTACTTTTGTGAAAGTGAGGATATGGGAATGTGTATGGCGAAGCAAAGTTGAAAGCCTAGCACGAGCACTCAAAAGGTCCATTCTGTATACCTATTTGATCAAGACTACTGAACGGTATCTCTTCGGATGCTATGGTTGGGTTAGCCCCAGTTATTGGCTGAAGAAGCCCTATTTGTTTTTTCTGACATTAACCCCCAACATTCTTACTGCTGAAGCTCCAGTATCTCTCAAGGATAAACTTCAGATGTTGGCTACGGAAGCCCCAGTCAATATAGGACAAGCCTCTGAATTTGGCATATACAGCTCTTGTTGCACTTGAAGAGTGAATCTCACATTGATCCAGATTGTCGTTTTAAGACAACTTCATGTATTAGCATTTCAACTTATGGGGGCTTAACTGACATTGAGAGTTAATCAAACAGTCGATGCTTTGATATAATCATAATTTACGTTCCAAAATTTAGTACTCCTCCATTGGGGAATCAACTGTCTTTGAGAGTTGTTCAGCGGGACACAATCCTGGTGTTGCCGAATAAACGAGCTTTGAGCTTTGCGGGCCATACTGTCAATCCGAGATGGCGCTGTGTTCGGATGATCCACACATAAGGGCTCTAAATGTCTATGAGAGTTGTCCCACATTCTTGATGTCCTTGATCTCGAGCGTTCTTGAAACTCATGATGCTTCTCAAAAGTTAACCTTCGCATTTCCTGCGTTCCTTCAAAGGATCAACTGTCAATGAGAGATGTTTTGTACTCTGGCATTTTGCCATCTGAATTTTCGTGTTACCCGGAGCAAACCATTCTCAACAAATCGTATTGTCATGAAGCCACATCATTGATTTTGAAATTGACCCAAGACTCTAATATGCAGCCCCAGTTTTGTGTTCATTCATTCGACATCTCTTGCCGGCATTGAGATTCTGAGATCTAAAGAATAGCAATCCCTTGTCTCTTTTGCTGTGACAATTTACAGGAGTAGGAAGGGGAAGGCACGAGGCCAGTGTTTTTGTGGAAGCAAAGAGGAATCCCAGTGGGATCTCCGACATAGTGTTTGCACAGAAATGAGATGACGGAAGGATGAGGGTAAGGGGAAGCCCCTAGACTCGGGAAAAATATGCATACTAACACATTGAAATCAAAGACTCAACACTTGAATAAGCGTTAATGGTCAAGTGCCTCAAAATCAAATGGACCCTTCTAGAATTGGATTAGCATTTTAATTCTGATTAAATAAGCTTGACAAATCATTTGAACACAAATTAGATCGTGACAAATTGACATGAGAACATCGTTGGGCAAGTGATATGAATCGCGCCGCAGTTTGACCTCGTTTGGTGAGAGGCCTTCGTCGTCTCCTTTTCCAAGATTGAATACGTCGTTAGAGGCCGTATGGATTTTGGTTTTTGGGCTCCCTCTATTGGTGTTATTCCCTAGGCATGTTGTTTGTAAAATTAATGTTATTATTTATAAAGATATTGAATGTTTGATTATTGTATCTTTTGCATGTTTATTATAATAATCCTCGTCCCTGATAATTATGATTAATTATTAGTATAAGTTTAATAGATAATCATATGATTATTATGGTGTATGGGATACAATTAGACTTATGGGTATTTGTTAGAGAACAAATACTGGACTGGCCCCTATGAGATTTATGTCATGGTCACAATGTCATAATTAAGTCTCATATAGTTATATCACTGGAATCTCTAGACCTGAGGTTATTACAGTCTTCCACATGATGAACATTACGTTTTACATATTCAAATGTTATCCCTAACCGGATAGCTATAAAGAATATGATTGGCATAATCGGAATCATGTAGGGAAGAGTAATAAGCCAATATGGGATTTGTTCCTCGTCAAGAGAGATGTCAAGCTTTGGCCACTCGATGAATGGTATTGATGAAATGCATGGCCGTGCTCAAATAAGATTGGTATTATCAATATATTCGGGATCGAGAAAGCATTGAACAAATGTAAGTTGACCATTGACCATGGCTTACGTTCAATAGACATCGTGTAACAAAGAGATTGTGTTATTTTCTATTTTAGGAAACTTTGGATTTCAAAGTTATACTAATTGGGTAGTCATAATGGCTTGCTAGAGTCCGCTTATGACTTACGAGGTTTGACTGGTTCGGACTCATTGCCAACTTAGTATATTCCTATTGGGTCACACACGCAGAATGGATAATTAAAAGGAGCGAAAAACGAGGAAACTGACAAGGATCACCATACGGCTGGACAGGCACCGTACGCCTGTCTAGGCGCCGTACGGCTGCAATCCCAGCTGACATTTTTATTTTAAGCAGTTCTTGTCTAACAATAATACCTAAGTCCTAAAGGGTTTTGGACACCCTAAGTATATAATGTAAGCTGACAGGAATTGTTCCCTAGTTGTTGATTTGATCAATTCCAAAGTCTTTCTTAAAGAGAGAAATCACACATTATATTCTTGGGTTATTGTGATTGATTAATCCCAATTATGAAGTCATAATAATAATTAGGAGCTTTGAAGAATCGTTCTTAACCATCGTTAATCAATCTGAAGACCTAGCAGTCAAGTTCAAGAAGGCGTTCTTGAAATCTGTTCGTTGTGTGGATCACCGGTAGAGGGCGTTCATCTTAACGCTTAATCCAAGTTTTACATAATGATCTACAAGGGTTAGTTTCTTTCATCTTGCTATTATGAATTATTGTTCATAGCGGATCTAGGCTATTGGGTTTTATTCATGTCTATATTCCGCTGCGCATGATTACACGAAACCCAACACCCTCAGTGTAAGGGGTTGGTAGAGCACATTGGTCTCCAACAAAAGTCATCAGTTGTCGTTGTTGATGGTGCTTTGCCAAAAGTTGAAAGATTGAGATCTTCTTTAGTGGAGGATTGGCCTCACATGCGTGGTGCTCCTTGAAATTGATGAAGTCACATGAGATTGTCTGACCCTCGGTCTGTGTCTCGTCATTGTGTAACGAGCGATGAAGTCTTCAGTATGAATTTCTAACTGCCGTCATTGAAGGCACACACATGAATTTGAAGTGTCGCGATATCTTTTCCAAAACAAGTTAATGAATGTAATATGTACAAGAATAAATGAATAATGTTTCTTCTTATTTTTTTTTTTGACCACCCTTTTTTCGCACTCTTTCGTTTTTTTTTTTTTTTTTGCACTCAAGAAGAAACATAATAGCTTGCGGAATACAACAATTTTTACAAAACATAAACTTACAATATGCGAGAATTTACAATGCATCATACATTAAAAGAAAATCGCCGACACTTGAACTTGCATAAGTGTGATAGTCTTCAGCCTTTGCCATTTGATTGGCCTCTCTGATCACGACTTTGATTACGCCCTGAAATCTTCGTTCGTCGGGTGACTTTGTCGATTGCCTTCGTGAACTTTGTTGATTGCCTTCGGCCCTAGTTCTCATCTCAATTAATCACAGTCTAATTTTTGTTCAGATTTCATTGATTGCTTTTATTAGGTGAGATTAATTGTTTGCGGGACCAGATCTACAAGATACGCGATTAAGAAGGCACTTGGTTATAAGGCAAGTTCATTGACTGAAAACATATATTACATGACATGCAAGAAAATAAAAGCACGAAGACAAAGACACACTCTAGACTTAGAAGACAAAGAAGATGTGTGAGCACATTACTAAGCGATACGCAAAAGGGGACAAGATTAGGAGTAGGCGGTGAGCCCAGTCACAAGCAAAAAGAGATCTAGGCACTGGAAGCTAGAAATCTCTAAAATTGAACAAAAGTGTTGCTGCACTGTGTAGACACCCGATTTTGGACATTCATTTATGATCACACTACTTCTGTGTCTCGCCTTTGATTTGGGTCGAAACTCGTTAAGTTGGACATGTTTCGTTAAGTTTCTGACTGACTCCGTTAGTCAGGGGCCAAAATGAACATTAAAACTACTGCAGAGGGCAAATAGTGAATTCCAGCACTGAGATGCCTCGTACGAGACATTGATGTCTCGTACGAGACATCCCCCTTGACAGTCGGGTTTTTGGTCAATTTCCTTGTTGATCTTAACCCCTTTTCTTGGCAAACACTTAAGCAATCCGGGAAAACCTAATGGATGATCCTAGAGTCCAAAAATACCTCAGTGAGAATCAAGTCTTGGATTGCCATCACAACTTACCTTCTTGGCCAAAACCCTAGGTCCAGAACCCCTATAAATATAGAGCTTCTAGATTCAGAAAAAGGCTAGACTCCTCATTCACCCAAAAACCACTCCAAATCCGATAAAAAAGGTCCCCATAATCAGTCCCTCTTCCTCACCCACGAAATTCAAGCCTCCACAATATCATTCAAGCCAAGTTTATTGGATATTCAAGGCCTTTAGTCAAGGCCATCCATAGGATTCTTGAAGAACGCTTAGGTAAAACTCTTTGTTTTTCTACCTTCTGATCTCCTTATTTGTCTTTGAAGTAATGTGATTCCATTAAAGGATCAGCCTAGAGCCTCTCCAATCCATAGAGATGGTCTCGAAGCACATGATCCAAAATCCCAAATAGATAAGTAATTATTTATTTGTTTGTTTTCTTTTTACATACATTTTGCATGATTTTGAAACAATGATGATGATTTCTTAGCAAGACCAATCCTAGATTGGGTGAATTGGGTGCTCCTTGACCTTCCCAATTCATAACTTAACCCCCGAATCTAGATATCTTGGTCCGTGTTCCGACAACAACATGGTGGCGACTCTCAAACAATCAAAAAAGGGTAAATCGAAGGACGAAAAAGCACCTCGAAGTCACAAAACAAAACAAAAACCCGCGCGCAAATAATGGCGACTCCGCTGGGGAAGAGCACAGTAACTGGGTTAGACTTGCGTCGAAAAAAATCATCGTTGTTTCAAAATTCTACATTCTATACTGTAATCTGTTCCCCAACTGAGATGCCTCGTACGAGGGATCACTTGTCTCGTACGAGACATCTCAGCTCTGCCCGGCTGACCTAACTCTCTGGTTTTTCGTTCGGTTCAAACACGTATACAGGGTTTCAGATCTGCTCCCCCCTCTATTTCTGAGTCTTAGGACTTCCCTAACGACAAAGAAACTCCCCATATATTATAAGGCTAACCTTTGTTTTGCATGAGTACTTGCTAAATGTTTTATTCTCTGCTTTGCTTATGTTTGCCTTATGTGTGAACTACGACGGCCTGAGTTCCTCCACAAGAGGGAAACGTAGGCAGCCACTTAGCCCGGCCATTGCATGTTTTTATTTTTACTTTAAAAAAAAACTCTCTATTTTCTTTTTGTCACCTAGATCTTGACTCTCACACACGTGCACACATGTAGAATAATTTCACTACATATCCTATAAACCCGGGTCCCAATCGGAGGACGGATGTCGGTCAGCACCCCCATTCTAACAAATGGCCCTCGCCGGTCTCTCCAAAGATGGTGTACCCACTCCGTGACACGCTCCTAGACTGTGTTAATGGGGAGCCTTAGCCGTAAGCCTTGCATCAACCTCATGCATACATACTAGCTAATAAGACACTCCTCGAGACCGGTCAGTTCGATTCTTAGGGTTGTTTTAATCTTTGCCCAAGATAACGCATCTTTACAATCTATAATCCTCCCTTGTGAATATGACGAACGTCCCTTCGGTAAAATGTTGAACAAAGGATTTTGAAAGAATGGAGAACCTCTCTACGGAAATCCGAGCTTGTGTTTTCCTACTTTCACTATTCTGTGCGGGATTGTGGATGCCATTTTGGCTTATTTTTGACCGCACCGTTCAACATGTCCCTTTCGGTTGTCCCTTAAAATTCACAAGGTTTGATTGCATTAATGCGTTGTTTAACAAAGTGCAAAACAACTACGGAATCACTTAGATTTGGTTAATTGAATGGTGGATTCCAATGAGAATATGGGACCCTTGCCCAAATTTTCCGTTTGGGAGAGTGCAATACAGGTGAAAAACAAGGGGCTCATATTCTAGGGTGACAGAATTCACTGTTCCAGGACGAACTAGAGTAGTAACCTCTCAAAATGGATTAAATTCCATCCGACCAATAGGATTAAAATCTGCAAATCTGACAGTCTGGTTAGATGTCTCGTACGAGACATCCATTGTCTAGTACGAGACATCTCTCCTTTTCTGTGAATCTGCCGTGTTGGTCAACCCTGTTTCATAAAATCCGACTTGTTGGGACCCTAGCCTGGATTTGACACAGTTTCTGCACTCTAGGTCTGTCTGATCAGCAAAGTAGCTCCACGCTCCTGACACAATTCCCGCCCGCACGGAAATGTCTCTCAGAGAAATCTCACAAAATATGCGCTTAAAGATGGAAGCCACCGGAGGTTGGAAGGAAGGCCTACCCAACGGAGAGGCCCCAGAAATCAATATCATGAAGGAATTTCGCTTCAGAGGGCTCGACTATGCCTCTTATTATGCTCATGACCAAGTCAAAGAGCATAACGAGCAAAGCGAAAAAGATTGGGCTGAGATCGAGAAGATGATCGACGGCAGTAAGCTCGAGATGTTACAAGCTGAATACCATGAAATGAGTAAATAGTACAACGCCGCCATCGAGAGCGCTCAGAATTTGGAAGACCACCAAGAAAAGGTCATCAATGATGAGGTAGGTAACTGCATCAGCCTGCTTTATCAAGACCTAAAGGGCCAAATTGAGGAGGAACATAATCATCACCTCAATGTCATGAGGGACCATTAAGAAAGCATCATGCAAAGCCTCCAACCTAAGCCACCGAGAGTCTACACAGACTTAAATCAAATCTGACTTGGGAGAGTGTTTCGTGAGCTTGAGAGGGAAGGCAAGCTAGCACCTATGAAGGGGTACAAACCCAAATATGAGGGGGCTGGAAGGGCCTTGCACCTGTATTGCTACTACCATCAGTGCCGCGGCCACCACACTGACAAATGCAACAACTTAAGGGATATGATCCAAGATCTTATCGATCAAGGCACTCTACAGATAATAGGCAATGGAATCGGCCTCGTATTGAAGAATGAGGGGTCCAAACCTCAAGCTCCTTTTCCACTACATTAGTTAGTAGTTTAATAGACTAGTTTTTACTTCATTTTTATAGATTAGACGTTTCTTTCTTTTCTTTTTAAACTAGTTGTTTTTCACTCTTTAAGGGATCCTACTCACCCAAGAATCATTGTGGGTGAGAGCATACCCTCCTATCAATTTCAACTTTTAGTAATAGTTAGTTTCTTTTAAATTTCTCGCTTTCTATACTTATCCAAAAGCAAAGTAGTGTAGAGATGGTAGAAGCACACAATGAAAATGACTATTCTAAGGTGATTCCATTCTCCGGAACACGCCCAGTACTTAACATGATGCTAAAAGAAGGGTACTTCCCCGGTCTTGGACTTGGCAAGCATTTACAAGGGATAAAAGAACCACCACCTGTCGTTCTATACCCCCCTAGAACATGGTCTAGTGTATTTGTCACCACTCAAGGGCATCCCTAAAGATGAAAGGGATTGGACTTCATACATTGTGGCACTAGCACCGCCCTATCGAAATACTCTGAATGGGTACTTTGTACGCGAAGGCGAAAACTTGCCATATTTCATGTTCCCTAAACCATGGATCGACCATAGGGGGAAGCGCCAACCGGGCTTTTAAATCTTCGGTGACTGTGATCCGTACTCACTTGAAAAAGAACAAATGCAATTCTCGTGGCTACCTCGAGAATTAGGGGGTACCAAGGCCGAATCATTCAGTGAATGGGACTTTTTGTTGGGAGAAGACCTACTGCGCCAATTTCTCAACCTTTCCAAGCTAGAGGACACTCAGATCAATACAATAGACAAGGGGGATGCTCCGAACCAAGACTACACCGAGCTCATCGAGAAGAGTGACGAGCCTATCCAAAATTGGTACACAACTGGGGGACCCATAGCATGTGAAGACTTCCTGATCAAATAATTAGGATGTACTCCCCATCCCCATAGAGAACGGAAATTTGTAACTCTTACCTTAGAGTCAGATACCGTTACCGATGAGCTCACCCAAGAGGACTTGGATGCCATCGCGGAACATGTATTCCCCTACTTTCTTAATGAAAAAAATAGATCTTTCTGAGTGTCCTGAGATTGCCAGCATCCTAAATGATGAATTAACTAATAACTCTAACGAATTAGATAATAATGAGTCATATGACGAGATAGATCAATAAAATAAACAAATCTTAAAAGAAATTAATAAGCAAGTAGGTCTTCGAGGTGGAAATGGTCCTATTGATGCCGAAGAATTGCAAACAGTTAATCTGGGGACGGAAGATGATCCGAAAGAGACCAAGATTGGTAGTTTCTTCAAGGGGAAGACCGACAAGCCCTCATAGCGCTTCTCCGAGAATTCGTGGATGTGTTCGCTTGGTCCTATAAAGATATGCCGGGGCTAGCCAATTCGATTGTTGAGCACAAGATACCGCTGCTTCCCGATTCAAAGCCAGTCAAGCAGAAGCTCCGCAGAATTAAGCCAGAGTGGTCGGTACAAGTCAAACAAGAGATAGAGAAACTCCTGAGTGTTGGGTTCATCAAAGTGATAGAGTATCCAACCTGGTTGGCTAATACTGTACAGGTTTCCAAGGAAAACGGGAAAGTTTGAGTCTGTGTTGATTTCCGTGATCTCAACAAAGCATCTCCGAAAGATGATTTTCCACTTCCCAACATAGACATGCTCGTTGACAATACCGCGAAATAGGAAGTCCGTTCGTTCGTAGACGGATTTGCCGGTTACAACCAGATCCTCATGGCCGAGGAGGACCAACACAAAACAGCGTTTACCATACCTTGGGGGACGTTCTGTTATACAGTCATGCCATTCGGACTCAAAAATGCCGGAGCCACTTATCAGAGAGCTGTAACTGCTTTGTTCCATGACATGATACACAAAGAAATGGAGGTGTACATTGATGACATGATCATACACTCCAAGGCTCCATTGGACAACACTTTGTCGACCTTAGAAAGTTCTTTGAAAGGTTGAGACACTACAAGATGAGACTTAATTCGGCCAAGTGCACATTCGGGGTAGTGAAAGGAAAAGTTCTTGGGTACATGGTCACCGAGCGTGGTATAGAAGCGGATCCCGCTAAGATCAAAGCCATCATTGACATGCCTCCACCTAAGACGCAAAAAGAAGTCAAGGGATTTATGGGTCCCCTTCAATACATTATTCGTTTCATTAATCAACTCACGACGATATGCGAGCCCATTTTTAAGCTCCTCAAGAAGAATGCATCCTTAGAATGGACCAAAGAGTGTCAACAAGCCTTTGAAAAGGTCAAGGAATACTTAGTGATTCCGCCAGTGTTGGTTCCACCGCATAAGGAGAAACCGTTGACCTTGTACCTCACAGTCAATGATACTGCATTAGCGGCTATGCTAGCACAAGAGCGACCCAATTTGAAGAAAGAAAATGCCGTGTACTTTGTCAGCCATCGCTTCCAAGGGGCTGAATTGAATTACTCTGCATTAGAAAAGTCGTGTGCTGTACTGGTATGGGTAGCTGAGAGACTAAAGCCATACATGGAGGCATTTCCTGTACAACTGACTGCCCGAATGGACCCAATGAAGTATATCTTCGAGAAATCATATGTCTCCTCTAGAATAGCCAAGTGGTACTTTATCCTCGCAGGGTACGATATCACTTACATCACACAAAAATCCTTGAGAGGAAGAGTCTTCGTAGATCACTTAGCCGAATTTCCATGTGATGAAGCGAAGGGGGAAGACCCGCGATTCCCTGATAAGGACATCATGGCAATAGCTGAAAATAAGTGGCAATTATTTTCGATGGCGCTGCCAATAAACGGGGATATGACATCGGCATGTTACTAATAGATCCCTCAGATTTCTGCATTCCACTCGTAATCCGCCTTGACTTTGAGGCCACTAAGAATATTACCGAGTATGAAGCTTGCATAGCGGGGCTTGAAGCAGCCTTAGAAAGAAATGTGACCGAACTAGAGGTGTACGGGGATTCACAACTCATAATCTATTAGTCACTCAAGAAGTGGAAGGTACAAGATCCTACACTCCAGAAATATAACGACCATCTCCAAGACTTGGTCAAACAGTTTAAAGAGGTCACTTTCTACTATCTTCCTAGAGATAAGAACCGCTTGGCAGACTCGCTAGCCATGCTAGCATCACTTGTGGAGATTCCCGAATGGACTAAGGTTAAAACCTTCAAAGTCACAAGGCGAATGACTCCCTCTTATTACTCAATCATAGACCTGCACGACTGCAAAGAAGAGTGTGGCTCTGTCTCCGTAAATACCTTGGACGATAAACCTTGGTATTATGATGTATGGCGTTTCCTCCTAGACGGAACATTCCCATCAGATGCATCACCTAAAGCGAAGATTCCCCTCAAACGGTTTGCCACCCAATTCATTATTATAGGTGATCGCCTTTACAAAAAACACCACAAGCAGTGTCTACTCTGTGCCGATGAGTACGAAGCCATAGAAGTCATGGACCAAGTCCATCAAGGAGTCTGTAGAACCCACATGAATGGAAATATGCTAGCAAAGAAAGTCATCCGATTAGGGTACTATTGGGCTACAATGGAAGCCGATTGCACCGACATGGTTAAGAAATGCCACAAGTGCCAGATACATGCCAACTTACAACACGCACCACCGTCCGTGTTATACCCCATGACATCCCCTTGGCCATTTTCTACATGGGGAATAGACGTCATTGGCAAAGTCTCACCAACAGGCCATAATGGGCACTCATTTGTGTTAGTCACCGTTGATTACTTCACTAAGTGGATCGAGGCTCAATCCTACAAGGTCTTAAATCCAGAAAGGTGGCTGAGTTCATTAAGACCAACATCATATGCCGATATGGGGTACCTCATGAGATGATATCTGACAATGGCTCATACTTTGAGAAAGAATGCGACCAACTACTTGCAGAGTACAAGATAGAGAGACATCAGCCATCACCATACCGACCACAAACCAATAGAGCAGTCGAAGCAGTGCTACCAATCGAATTAGAAGTACCATCACTAAGGGTTCTCCTAGAAAACCAAGTGAATGAAGTCGGATGGTTGAACAGCCGTTATGAACAACTATCCCTACTAGATGAACGACGACTTTGAGTCACCGAGCATATCCAAGCATATCAACGGAGAATGGCCCGAGCATTCAATAAGAAAGCCAAGTCCAGAAACATCAAAGATGGGGACCTAGTCTTACGCGAACATCGTCCTAGACCATTCAACCCTATGGGAAAGTGGGGACCAAGATAGATAGGCCCTTACATAGTCAAGAAGGTATTCTCCGGAGTAGCGGTACAACTCGCAGACCTAGATGGATATCAACTGCCGAAGCCCGTTAACATGGACAAGCTGAAGAAGTACTACTCATAAGTCCGTCCCCTATTTCAAAAAAAAGAGAGAGAAATCTCGCTAGGTTGAAAACCCGCAAGGGCGGCCTAGGCAAAAATTAGAGCCAAAGGCACGAGAAAAGAAGCCCGCTAGATTGAAAACCTGAAAGGGCGGTCTAGGCAAAAATCAGGGTGTGCATAAAAAAAATAGGGGACAGTCTCGTACGAGACACCTATGTCTCGTGCGAGACATGTCAGTCAGCAGACATAACTTTCTCTTTCTTAAACAAGAACTACAATGGCCTGAGCTCCTTATTTAATTGATGTAAAAGGAGAATGTAGGCAGCCTTTTGGTCCGCTCTATTCAATAAATAAAATAAAAATCTTGTCTTCTTATTAATTGAATGCATTTCAAGAAAGCAATATGAATATTTCTAACATGAATGCCAACTTGCAAAAGAAAAATAAATAAAATACTAAAAGCCTAAACATTGGTCTATCTTTGGCAATCTCTCGATACTCCTAATGATCTATTTCTTCCTTGACTTAGTAGGGGCTTGACCACGATCCGCCTTGTCATTCCTCTTCCTCTTGTGCAAGGGTATCTCGAAACCTGGAGGAACATCAAGTCGACTGAACACCGAGGGAGTCAGTCTTGCAAACACATGAGGCCTATCTAGAGCTTGAAATTTACCGGGAAGCCCGTTTGCTTTCTTCTCGTAAAAGTCACTATCCAGAAAATCTTGAGTGGCATCTACTCTGACATTAGAAGGATCCTCCTTAGCTTCCTTCTCCCTCAAATTCAAGCTAGGCTCGAATTGGTCCCCCAACAGAGAGCGGCGAATCTCATCAATACCCTCGACACTGGGACGGAGTTCTTTCAGAAACCAATCCAAATATTTGTCAGACAAATAGATGCTCCCTCCATCATAATGAAGATTGGTCCAACGATCCATAGTGGTGCCTTGCCCCCAAGCGCATGCCAAGCTCGTAGAGAACTCTGAGTCCATGAAAGAAATGTTCTGAGGTCGTCCCCCTAACACTAAAGTGTCCTGCTGTTGACTGAATTGTCGCATTACCCTCCGAGCAAAATAGAAAGAGGAGTCTCTCAAACCCGGAAGGACGAACCTGTCGTATCCAAGGGTATTAGATACAAACCTCGTCACCTTCCAAAAGGATGGGCACCAAACAATATCATCAGTCTCCACTTTAGCAAAAAGATGGGCTCACTCCTCAATGCTGAGGCCCTTCACCAACAGTCTCCGCCTATGGAAAGTATAAGGAGAATACTCGATCAGAGAATCCAACAATTTGGATACAATAGGTATTTGGCTATTGTATCTAACAGTCTCCGCCTATGGAAAGTATAAGGAGAATACTAGAACATAGGCTGATATTATAGCTGTTAGAGATCTTTTGGCCAGCAAATGTCAAGCCCCAGAATTCTCTCCCCAGAAGCGCTTGCCTCCCGACACCCATATGAGAAGCGCGCGCTTTCCATAAACACAAGCAGGGGAGCCCGCATTCCGTTTCAGAAATGCATCAACCGGCCCTTGTCAAAGGAAGAAATCACACAGGAAAACAGAGCCCAGACATTCCCAGAATCAGTTTGATCAAGACAAAAGCTCCGTCCTCCAAGACACAGTTAGGCACACATTAATTTGGTCCGCCCTTAAGGCATGTCTAAATTAAAACAAAATAGAAACTCCCACTGAACTTAAAGTAGGGTGTGTCTTTCTTTTCAGTCAAGGTCAATCTCAGCTTCTCCCATCAAAAGGGAAAACAAAATTTTCGGTCCGCGGTCAACTGTGCCCGCACCCCATAAAAGTCATGAAGTCAACAGCAAGTGCGGCACCGAACATCATACATCAAATACAGCTCCAAACAGTAATTTGGTCAATGGTGAACCACTGAAATCACCACCTCTTAAGCAACATGATGGGTTCGCTCAACGGACTCCTACTCAATCCCAGTCCGCTCAATAGACTTTAAACTCAGCGAACGGATCCCCTAAACGGTTCCAGCCAGTCCACTCAACGGACTTTAAACTCGACGAATGGATCCCCTAAACGGTTCCAGCCAGTCCGCTCAACAGACTTTAAACTCAGCGAACGGATCCTCAAAACGGCTCCAGCCAGTCCGCTCAACGGACTTTAAACTCGGCGAACGGATCCCCTAAACGGCTCCAGTCAGTCCGCTCAACGGACTTCAAACTCGGTAAATGGATCCCCTAAATGGATCCAGCCAGTCCGCTTAACGGACTTTAAACAGGCGAACGGATCCCCTAAACGGCTCCAGCCAGTCCGCTCAAGGGACTTTAAACTCAGCGAACGGATCCCCTAAATGGCACCAGCCAGTCCGCTCAATGGAATTTAAACTTGGCGAACGGATTCCCTAAACGGCTCCAGCCAGTCCGCTCAATGGACTTTAAACTCGGTGAACAAATCCCCTAAACGGATCCATCCAGTCCGCTCAACGAACTTTAAACTTGGCAAACGGATCCTCTAAACGGTTCCAGCCTCAGTCTGCTCATCAGACTTTAAGCCTTGGCCACGGTGGGCCGTCTCATACCACCGTACCTCTTTTATCAGCAAAATTCGCTCATACAGGGATCGCACCTCTATCCTTCGTAATTCCAAATTCTTGTTTTCATCGAGTCTTTGATTTTTCTTGGTGATGTCCTCGGCGGATGTCTTTCTTTCGTCATAGCGTTTTGCTTCGCAATCCACGCCGCCGAGGGGCTCTATAGACACCCCACCTTGGACCGCTCACCCTGATTGCACATATGATTTTCTGTTTCTTCCTATTTTAAGTGTTTTTCGTTAGTTTCTGTTACTTTTGTTAAGTTCCTGACTGACTCTGTTAAGTCCAGAGACTAAACTGAATAACAGTGCTGACTTTCTAGTCCATTCTGTCAAAAAAACCATTTTAAAATCGCGCGGCTCTGCCTCTATAGGTCAGACGCGCATGCATCCCGCCCTCAAGGCAGGAGGCGCGCGCATCTGGGCGTCAGTTACAGATTCTGTCCAAGAATCCCTCCCTTGCTTATTTTACATGAATTTGCCCGCGAAATTTATTTTTGTGACTTCATTTTGGTACCAAAAACATCTTATTTTCAACTATAAAAACCCCTCTTCTCCAACCTTTCAAATGACACTTTTTCAACATAAGAAAACTCTACCAAAAAGGGACTTTCGACTATACTTTAAGGCTTTTTTTTGGTATTTTCCCCAAAGAAGAACTTGAAGCCTCTTGAAGTCTAGGTAATACTACTCTCTTCTCTCCTCTCTCTACTTCATCTCCATTCTCCTTCTTCTACTTTATCAAAACGTGCAATCACCCAAAATATTTTGGGACATGACACCAAAGATCACTTCATTCCATTGAAGTTGGTTAAGGAGTTATCTCCCTACATTCAAACCCCCTTTTCTACCCCCTTTTATCATCATCAAAGAATAGGAAGAACAATTTTTGTATGTAGACTATGAACAAGCAAGACCAACATTTATTGGGCGAAATGGGTGTTCAAGTATTTCCATCTCGTAATCTAACCCCCGAACTTCATAACAAGAATCTCTGATTTTCGTATCAAAACATAGGCTTAATATTAGGTTTTTCTTATGTTCCATTAAAAACATAGGTGGCGACTCTAACAATTAAAACCAAAACATACATCCTAGGATAATCTATGTGCCCTAGCCAAGCCGTGGGCCTCTCCCGGGGTATCCACACCTTGGACCAGGCATACCGTCAGCTGAATGAGGCATAGCTTGCCACAAAGAAAAGCACGTGTCCGGAGATCCTCGAGATTTGACATCCTTGCCCTGCATGTAAACATAGCAAAGGTATGAATAACTCAGTTTAAAATACCAATGCATATGATGAATGCAAATCATGAAATGAAAATGCTACACAAGAATGCATGCACAGTCCTGCTGCGTTTTGAAAAAAAAAAAGGATACGACCAACCAGCCGTACGGATGGTTTTGGCGAGGAAAAATTCCGCCCAAATTTACACTTTCGCCCCTGGCACTTTGAACCTGAAATTCCCCTAGGTTTCAAAATGAGAACTTAGGCCCCTCTTTTAGAAAGGAGGTCAAGTTAATGTGTCCCAGCAGTCCAAATGTGATGTAAGCACATTCTTTTTAAATGGCCTGGCAGTCCAAACGTGACGTAAGCCCATTCTCTTAGTTTTGACCAAAGGAGGTCAAGTTAAAATTTCCCCGGCGGTCCAAATGTGACGTAAGCTCATTCCTTTTAAATGTCCCGGTAGTCCAAATGTGACGTAAGCCCATCCATTTTAATGTGTCCCAGCGGTCCAAATGTGACGTAAGCCCATTCTCTTAGTTTTGACCAAAGGAGGTCAAGTTAAAATTTCCCCGGCGGTCCAAATGTGACGTAACCTCATTCCTTTTAAATGTCCCGGTGGTCCAAACGTGATATAAGCCCATTCTCTTAGTTTTGACCAAAGGAGGCCAAGTTAAAGTTTCCCAGTAGTCAAAATGTGACATAATCCCATTCTCTTAGTCAACCATCCCGTAGAGTAGTGTTGACCAAAGCATCTTAGGAGAAGATGAAAGATATCCACCTACCAAAGCATTTTAAGAGAGGATGAAAGATATCCACCTACATTTTAGGATAGGATAAAAGATATCCACCTTTCAGTTAGACTACCGTGACAAAAGGTCTTAGGAGAGGATGAAAGATATCCACCTACCAAATCATCTTAGGAGAGGATGAAAGATGTCCACCTTCCGAGTAAGCTCCCGTTAAGTAGCTCCTATGTCCTAAAACTTCATTCGCTTGAACTACGTTTGGCTTGATTCCCTGAAAACGGGATACGTAGGAATCCTATACCCCTAGGTCCAGCCGTTTAACCAAATTGGTCCCATCATAGACAGATTGGGATGCTTTTAGGTCGACAACCCCGCTTTCCTAAAGCAACGTTGCCGAGGGGCTCTGTAAGTATCCCAATCTGAATTAAAACCAACTTAGAAGTATTCTTGGTACTATTTGAGGATAAACCTAATAGGCTAGGACCTCACTAGGATAAACCATAAACCTTAGGACTATTCTGGAATAAAAAGTAGAAAGTTCCAGATTTCGCCTCTAGGAGCCATACGGATGGTTTGGCCCCGAAAGCCACCAGCCGTATGGATGGTTTAGGACCTCCATGTCCCTATAAATTAAAGCCCTTGCTAATCATTTCAGGGGGTAGAAAGCATTTAAGATAGAGAGACTCTGTTAGAATCGCAACAGAAACATCACCATACTTGAGTGAAAGAGAGGAAGATAGGCTAGAACCCAAAATTGGTGAGGCCTCCTTCTCCCCATCTCCTCTTCATCTCACACCTCTTCTACTTATCTTGCTTATATTATTGTTTACTTGCATTATTGATTATTTCATTCCATTTCTTTACATTTTATGTAATCTTATGAATTGGAACCAAGTCATGAGGTGATTCTATGATGCACTCATGTTTTATGCATGATTAAGGGTTGAAATCAAAGGATGATCATGACTTGTTAAATTTATGTCATTTAAATTTATGTCTTTACTTTTGGCTTGGTAATCCATTGCACATATGGAGAGAGTCTTGTACATTTATCTTGTTTGTTCATCTTACATTTGTTTATATTTGGATGATAAAGTCTCAATCTTTATCATCCAAACTTTCATTTAGCCCTCATAATGTCCCCTTTATATGGTAAATACTCAATATTTATTCATCAAAAGGGTTGATTTTGTTGTCCCAAAGGTTTATCTTGGATGAATCATCCATTTGAATGTTAAAGTCCCAATCATTAACCATCCAAATGGTTGTCTTGGCTCAAATCCATGTTCAACACCTTTTGCATTCCTTTCTCCAATGATTGCCTTGATCATACCCAAATACCTTGTTTTTGTCACGACCAGAAAACTAGGCTCTATTTTATTAGTAATAAATAATAATTATTTATTTATTTGCTTATTTAATTATTTAAATTATTATTTATTTAAATATTTTGTGTGCATTTTATGTTCATCATAATTATGCTTAGCATTTTATTTGAGTCATTCGGGTTAGTGTAACATTGTTGGGTCTTAACTGTTAATGGGGAGTATAAGAATTATGAGTAGTAGGGGAGGGGCCCTAAGTGTAACTTTTTAAAACCATCTTACTTACTCTCTCATCCTCCCTCCCTCACCTCCCCCACTCTCATTTTTCCCCTGCACACTCCATCTCTCTCTCTCTCTTCCATTGCCAAAGAAAGGTAAGTTTCTTCTCTTACTTCTCTCTTCATTTCCTTCCTCTTCCTCTCATTATTTCTCATTTCTTAAAACATGAATCTTGTTTAGATCATCGATATGATCGTAGGATGCCAAAAATATTCGAGTTCCGACAACTTTGAGAAAATCCGGGTAAGTTGCTTTTCCCCCATTTTTATGCTAAAATGTTCATATCATGTTTATATAATGCTTGATGTGTTATATTTAAAGTTTGGTTGAGTTTAGAATTTATTTGGAATTTATTTTGGGTTTTGGTTAAAAATGGTGATTTTGTTGAATGTTGGGATTTAATCTTGATTTTGGTTGTTATATGAGTTCTTTTTGACCCATAAGTTGCTCTAGTACCTTAGTATGCTAGTTAGGAGTGTTGGATTTTGGTTTAGTTTTGGTTTGGGTTGAAAATGGAAGAACCCAGTTCATCCCTCCCGATTTTCGGCAGACCAGAGGGTTGGGCGACCGCCCAAAATATGGTGGGCGACCGCACATCTATCTGAAAGGTTTTGTTCTTGTTTGATGGCTTTTTGTGCGACCGTACAGTCCCTAGTGAGCGGCCGCACAGAACTTCTGAAAGTTTTCATTTGTTAATTTGTGGGATTGAAGAATGCGTTTTGGTCTAAGTCTTGGGTGTCCTTCTAGTCGACCTTAGTGAACATTGTAGTATACTCTAGTGATAGAATTGGGTCCTTTGTGATCAAGTTTGTGTTTGAAATTAATTAAGTGTTAATTGGGACTTTGGAACATCTTATTGAGGTATTGTTGGTTTGACTTATCTTTGTGATGATCATTTGGTATAGGTTTGGGCATCTTATGATGTGTTCGTGGTTGTTCCAATCGAATTGATTTTCGAGTAAGACTTGGTCTGGGTTTTAGGCGATGTCCTATAGTACCTAGAGGGTTGTTATTGAACACCAATGTATAGGGTTTAGTCCGGTCGTGATCATGTTCTAATAAGTGTAACCTTTTGGATTCGTTTGGGATAATTTTGGGTTATAGTCGTTGTACTATTTGTGAGTGACCGTTTGGGTTGTGTTCTTTATGTGTAACTTGTGGGTATCATCTTTGGAATGTATTTGGTATGGTTCCTCCTTATGGAATTATCGTGTTCTAATAATCATTGTTGTTGTGCTCTTTATGAGAAATTCCGTTTATCGTTGTTGTGCTCTTTTATGAGAAACTCGTTGTGTTTATTGTTGTTGAACTCTTCTTGAGTAATCGTTTGCATCCTTATGGTGATTTAATTGGTGTGGTTCCCTACTTTGGAACCCTAAGTTGTTTAATTAAGCTAGTATTTATTACTTAGCATTTATTTGGAAGTCCAGCTGGCATATTTGTTGCATCGGGCGATGGGAAAGATTATAATGGCAAAGCCAAGTCCATTATAATGTTGACCATTGTTTTGCCCCCTTCTATACCCCTTTTCCAGATTGGCCTTGGAAAAGACAAGTTAGCTTCCTTTGTGAATGTATCTAGCTACCGAGCATGACTTTGTGTCATGGTTCTTGTCCCTTGTGACACTCTCATTGTTATTGGTTCCGGTACCGGGTTTCTCTTCAGCTTTTATGCTACTATGAAGATGGTGATTTGTTGATTATTGAAGCTGCGCAGCGACCTTTATTTGGTTCTTTCAGTTGGGTGAAACCTTGGCTATGTATCCACTTATGAGTGTTTATTTCAGCTTTATGTGTTGCATGATGAGCTGGTCGTTATTTCCAACCGGTATGGGACGGTTGGCGATAGGGAGCCTCTCATTTGTTGTTATATGTTTATTTATATGATTGGTTATTGGATGTTACTGTTCGACAGCATGACACTTATTATTCCGCTGCTATCTGTCTTATGTTAATTGCTATTGGTCATTGCATATTAGCATGTCATGTAGTTGCATTAGTAACTTACTGAGATTTTATCTCACCCCGTTTATTTCCATCTTTGTTTTTCCTTAACCCCCCCCCCCCCAGGAGGAAAAGGATTAGGATTCGCGGTTCGAGGAGGACGTCGAGAGGTTTGAGATTTTGGGGCAGGTTGTTATGGATCGGTTTACATTATTTAAATGTATAACCTTTTGGGGATAGTTTTACCATTATTGACGTCATTAAGAATTTTATATTTTATTCTTTTGGGTATAAGCTGTGGAGCTTATGTTAGATGTACTTTGTTGATTTAAACTTGGATTTGTAAAACCTTGTGTTATCATCTTTTGGTTCAAAATGGAATTTTTAACTTCTATATTTTAGAGTTTTGGTTCTAAGTCGACGTCCAGCTCGCGATCTCGGGCCCGCGGGGTTCGGGGTCGCGACAGTTTTGGTGTCTAATCTAATGATCAAGATCATTGGGATTTTGTTATGCATGTTCATGTACAACACAATAAACTGAAAAGTCACACTTCTGTCCTGTTTCAGTAGAATGCTCTGTTTCTTCCTGAAACTGGACTGTTTCTGATAAATCTGCAAAATCCCCAGGACAACCCTAACCATCCGTATAGATGGTTTGCCTGGGGAATGTTTTCTCCTATTTAAACCTTATTTTGTCAATATCTTTACAAATAAACCCCTTTTTGTTAATTTTCTAACTGCTTCTGTAAAATTCAGTTTCTCCCATCTTTAAAACACACATACACACTCGCACATTTTGGTTGACAAACTTAGGGAGACTCGGTTTTCCGAGGTGAATTGGGTAAACCATGAAACGTTCTTCCCAAGACATAACCTGACCTCCGAACTCATTTTCTCTAACCATTTTCGTTAATTTGGTTTAAAATTAATTTAACGTGGTGACTCCGCTTTCTTTGTAAAATAAAGTTCTGTGTTTGATTCTTGAGGGAACACTTTCTCATTTCCCACGGGTATCTTACAGTCACACACACAGAGCGGATAATTTAAAGGAGCGAAAAATGAGGCAGTACGAAATAGGAGTCGTACGGCTCCTTGAAAGCCATACGGCTGTCTTGGAGCTGTACAGCTGGTGTGGCGCACTGCAGTTTATTTTAGGATTTTTTTTTTTGGACAAGAAGTCCTAAAACCTAAAGGATCTTTGAAACCTCTAGTATATAATATGTACAACCGAGATTCAGTCCCATAACATTGATTTTTGAAATCATAAACTCTTTCTTGGAGAGAGAAAATAAACATATTATACTAGGGTTATTAGGTTTGATTATTCTCAGTCATCAAACACTAATAATGATAGGGAGCAATTGAAGAATCGTTCTTCATCAAGTTTTTTAATCCGAAGGACCTAGCAATCAAGTCAAGAAGAGTTCTTGAATCCGTTCGACGTGTGGATCACCGGTAGAGGATGCTCTTCTTAGCATCTAAATCTAAGGATTCATATTTCGATCGACAAGGGTTAGTGCAGATACCCCGGGGAGGAAGCACGGCCTGGCTAGAGCGCGTGAGTTACCCTAAGATGTCTATTTGTGTTTTCAATGTAGAGTCGCCACCTATGTTTTAGAGGAACATAAGAAAAACCTAATATTTAGCCTAAGTTTGATACGAAAATAGAGATTCTTGTTATGAGGTTCGGGGGTTAGGTTACGAAATGAAATAATCTTTGGTGTCATGTCCCAAAATGTTTGGGTGATTGCACTTTTAATGAAATAAAAGATAAGAAGAGAGATGGAGTAGAGAAGAGAGAAAGAAAAGTCTTGTTTACCTATCCTTCAAAATGGCTCCAAGTTCTTCTTAGGAAAATGCCTTGAGAATACTTTGAAAGTGATTTTTTTTATAGTTTTTGTAGAGAAGAGAATTTTCCCGTCCTTTGAAATGGTGGAGAAGAGAGGCTTTTATAGTTGAAAAAGACATGTTTTTGGTGCCAAAACAAGGTCACCAAGAAATCCTTCCCAGGCAAAATCATGCAAAAATGAGCAAGGGAGAGATTCTTGGACAGAAATCTGTAACTGACGCCCACAGGCGCGCGTCCCCTGCCTTGGTGGTGGGACGCGCATGCTTCTGACCCCTACGGGCGGAGGCGCGCGACTTTAAGTTGGCTTTTTTGACAGAATGGACTAGAAAGTCAGCCCTATTGTTCAGTTTAGTCCCTGGACTTAACGAAGTCAGTCAGGAACTTAATGAAAGTAACAAAAACTAACGAAAAACACTTAATATAGGGATAAACACAAGATCAACCGTGCAATCGGGGTGAGCAGTCCATGGCGGGGTGTCTACAGTTAGTTTCAAAGCCTCTCTTACATAAGAAAAAGACATGAATTATTGATCGTAGCGGATCTAGGCTTTGGGTTTCTTATGTAATGTCTTCTGCTGCGCATGATTGCATGAAACCCAACAAAAGATGTAGCCGTGCGGCCACTCTTTCCGTCTCCAAATTTCTATAAATAGGACCTCCAGCCCTCAGTTCCAGATGGAATTCATTCTGCGAGTTCTTCGGTCAAAACTGACGCTGAAACTCCTAGTTTAAGCCTTTCTGGCACTCTCGAAGCTCTTTCGAATCTCCAAGAAGATTCAATAAGGTCTTTCCAATACAAGGTAAGCCCTCTAGTCATTTTTATTCATGTTCTTATGCATGTTTTAGTTTTGATCTTTTCACAAGAACGTTAATCATGATAGAAAGACCATCTAATGGGCGATAGCAGTGATCACATGAATATTCTTCCTCTGTCGTAATTTGACCCCCGAACCCTGTTATTTATGTAAATAGCTTTTTTTAATGTTTTAGCTCTAATAAAACAGCATGGCGACTCTCATATTTTTCATGCTATTTTGAATATCCTTTTGGTAACTAAATCACATTATTACATAAAACTTCCATGCGTTGTTGTATTAGAATGGGGTATCACATATTCTGCAGCATAAAAAACTAGTAAGAAGTATTTGTAGAATCCCGAATGGAGATCCCTTATGAAACAATTCCTTTAAGAAATAAAAATGTCATTTTGACAGCTTGAAGATGGAAGTACGAGGAGCATGCATGATCTGAAAAATCTTGATTGACTTCAAAGGCGGGGTCTGGTCGGGTTAGGGTGACATATTGAATGCCGCCCACCACACTCTGATAAAGAGAAGCATCCATAATTGGGTCTCCCTCCATTTGGCGAGAGATGTAATCCTAGAGCAAGAGGTGTGGGAGCGGGTTTGCACGTATCCATGTGATATTATTGGAGAAGGTGAGCTGCGTACTGTGTCTGATTAAGAACCAAGTAGATGTTTGTGCGTGTAGGTTTGATGCCCAAGAAATAACTAATAGGACTCAAACGTGGCATATACAGAATCAATAACAGAGCTCACCTCGGATGAAAAGGATCCGGTCATAATATGACATCAGCGTAGACTAGAATGGCAACTGTAGAGCCGACCGAATGTCTCAAAAATAAGGAAGAATCACATTGACTATTAAAGAATCCTAAGGTGAGAAGAAACTCCTAATGATGGTAGAACTACGCCCGAGGAGATTGTTTGAGACCATAGAGAGCTCGGTGAAGTCGACAAACATGTCGAGGATGCTGTGGGGTTAACAAATACATGAGGTTGGGCCATATACACTTCCTTAGTGAGCAAAACATTCAAAAATCATTTCAGACATCAATTTGTTCGATCAACCAAGTTTGAGAATAGGCCAGAGATACTACTGTTCGAAATAACGAGGTTGAATGTTTCCTCATAGTCAATTCCCTCTTGTGAAACCTTGTGCAGCCAAACGAGGTTTATACCGCTCAAGGATACTGTCGCTTGACTATTTAGATTCATTTTCTACTCACTTATTGTGATACAAAGGAGGAGGAACGAGGAACTGTTAGATATTATGCCCTAGGCCCTTGAGAAAGGCCTATGCGTTACATCATAGCTTCATTGTTATAGAGATAACAAAGCCGATTATTATATCTTTTGCATATTTATTAAAATAATCATTGTCCCTAGCACTTATAAAGAGCTAGTATAAGTTTAATAGATAATCATATGATGATTATGTGCATTGGATGCAAATTAAACTTGGAGAACCAAGGTACTGGACTGACCCGTTATGAGATTTATGTCATGGTCAAATATCATAATTGAATCTTATAATAGTCATACCATTTGAATCCTTAGACCTGAGATTATCATGGTCTTCCACATGATGAATATTATGTTTGTCGTACTCAAAAACTACCCTTAACCGGGTGGTTATAAAGGCTATGATTGGCATAATCGGATTCTTGTAGGGAAAAATGATAAGTCAAGATGGGATTTATCCCTCTCTCAAGAGAGATATCTTCTTGGCCACTCTATGAGTGAGATTGATGATATTTCATGGCCATGCCCAAATGAATTGATGTGTTCAATGTCATTTGCTCATATGAATCTACTCAAGATTGAGAAAACATTAGACAACATAAGTTAATGGACCATGACTTATGTCCAATATGATATCGCGTGATAAAGGGATTGTGATATGTTCTATAAGATAACTTTGGACTTTAAAAGTTATACTAATTAGGCAGTCATAATGGCTTGCTAGAGTCCGCTTATGACTTACGGGTTCTGACTTTTTCGGACTCGTTGCCAACTTAGTATAATCCTATTGGGTCACACACAATAGAACGGATTGAAAAAGGCTAAAAATCTGGGAATTGAGAAACTGGCACCGACGGCTGGCTAGCTGGCGTACGGCTCTTATGGAGCCGTATGGCTGCCCCCCCGTACTTGGCCAGATTCTGCAATTTTCTTGTATGACAAGGAATCCCGAGTCCCAATGGAATTAGGTCAAACACTCATATAAATATATGGTGCTGGGTTTGACAGCCTCTAATGTTGATTTTAGAAATCATAACACAATGTTTTAGAAACAATAAAATATAGAGAGGTAGGATTATTTATTTTGAGATTTAGAATCCTCAAAATACAATAATCAAAGAAGAAAAATAATTCCTACGAAGAAATCATTTCTTCATCAAGCCTTGGATCTAGCAATCAATCAAGAAAGTGTTCTTGAGTCCGTTCGACGTGCGGATACTTATAGAGGGTGTTTGCTTTAGCATCTTAAAGTCCGTGTTCATGGATTCGATCTTCAAGGGTATGTTTCTTTCATCTTGTATTTAATTTAATCAACATGAACGGATCCGGGCTCATGGGTGTTTGATCTTATGTTATTATTCCACTGTGCATGATGCATCAAAACCCAACAGTGGTATCAGAGCCCCGTTTATCGTTGATTATTTTAATATATCATGTTTGAATTGTTTAATTCGATTATATGATTTTCATGATAATAAGATGAATATGTGATTAGGGTTTATGAGCATGAATATGGGGATTATGTGATTATTATATTGATGTGATCTATATGTATAATTGCATGTTAGGGTTATCAATAAATAATTGGATCATGTGTATTGATAATTTAGATCTAATTTGTATATGTAATAAATTGTTTATTCATGATATTGATTAGATCTATTTAAATTCCTGTTTGTTTAATTTGATTAATGCATGAACACGATATTGGGATCGATCGAATTTTAAAATTCTGGAATTCTGGGAATCTGGAATAGGGCACCGTACAGCGCCTTAGGAGTCGTACGGCTCCTATGCAGCCGTATAGCGCCCTAGGGTTTCCTGGGCAGTTTTGTTTTGTTTTCTGGTTTTCTGGTTTCCTAATTATTCTGTAATTCGTTTACAGAATTCGAATCAGGAACTGAATCTGGTTTCAGATGGCAGGTTTTCGAAACTGTGTTTCCTGAAATATGATTTAATCCAGAAAATTGCAGAAATCAGAGTTCTGAAGAGTTCAGAATTGCTGTAGTTTATAAAATTGATGAGACAATAAAGGATCTTGAAACAAATTATCGTTCCATACGTAAATGTGGATGCCTCATGGCTTAGTTTCGGTCGTATGAAATAATTACTTGGTTTCTTGATCTTAGTACGGAAATGTGGATGCCTCTTGGCTTTGTTTCGGCCGTACATTTTGTGCTCTCAATCTATAGATGTTCTGCGAAAACAAAAGTTTCAGAATTTATCCCTATAAACAAAGTGCAAATTGTTTGCAGAGTAGTATACTAAATTTGGATTGATTCATCGTAAGGGCCAATGGCATGCTTTTGCCTTGTTTCTGGACATATGGATGAAACATCCAATCTGTAAATTGTTTACAGAAAATTTAGAATCCGTCCCCATAATGTTTCTTCATAATTAAATCACAAGATTTTTCTTATGTTAATTAATTTGATTAGTTAACATCTTTTATGCAAATACTATATTATATTATGTTTTGACATAATTAAATATATGATGCATGTCTCTATGTAGATAAACCTTCATAAAATTTTAAGTCTTGTGTCAACCCATGATTAAAACACTTGTAAGTACACGTGTAGTTTTATGCGGGCTCTAACCCTCGCGAGGCGCATTAATTCTATGTTTGTTTGAGCAAGATGAGTGAAAGAGTGGTTCCTATGCGTTTAAAGTGGTTTGACTTAATTAGGCTATCAAAAGAATTTTGGGCCTAAGGCACAGATGAGATTAAAACATGTTAGACATAAGATGTCTAAAATCTCATAAATGATCTAAGAGTCATATATGATATGATTGATAAGGAGTTATCTACCTCAATAGTTTCGTTTTATGCATCTTGCTATCGCGGACGTAAGATCAAGTGAAATATGGATCTTAGTCCACATAAATTATATTATACAATTATTGTATTTGAAGGTGTATAATTTAGTGGGAGTATTTATTAAATACTTTATATATCTCTTAATGATAATGGTATGAAATATAGGTGTATATTTATTTGCATATTTGTGTATAATATTTTAAACTTTAATCATGTATAATTACTGCGATAGACCCCACTTAAACAGAATGAGACTAACTTCCTTGACCTAGTTATGAGCTTAAGAATTGTTCTAAAGCAAGATCGGAAGTTATGCATTCTTAATAAATCTTATTCCTAAGAAACATAATGCCTTAAGGATGGACAAATACATTAATTAAAAACATGTGGATGATTCTATAGATGTCAATTGTCTTACAACTTGCTACCATATATTTGTAACTTGAGAAGTATCTAAAACATATGGATGCTTATGTGATAAGCAATCACGTAGGAAGCGTTTCTACAAGCAAGAAAGGCGAGAAAAAGTTTGAGATTGATTAGAGCCTAACATTCATGTGATGACTGAAAGGTATATTAATAAGTTCTTATGTTTTGAACATGAAGAGAAATATTTATCACCTTAATAGGCTTGGTTATCAAGTTAGTTTGGAACTGACAGCGTATTTGATATTAATTCATAAGCGACATTTGATGTTTAAAATGACAAGTCTTAATATCAAATGGAAACCTTCTCAAACTCTAAAGGTTAATAAAGAAAAGGATTTATGATAAAGGCAAGACAATAGTTGTCAAGCCTAAATGAAATATTTGTGGCTAAACCTAAAATCTTGATGATGTAATTTCTATCATGGCAATGTGATTGACCATAGGAGAAATTACAATTTGAATTGAAAGATCAAAAAGAAGGGTAGTAGGACTACCACTTCAAGTATGTATGTTAAAATTATACTTCTAAGTTCTTAGGTATTGGATACCGGATATAGATCCTACATTTTTTAAATATGTAAGACTTGAGAAATAGAAAGACTACTTAAGGAAGGTAAAGATTAACCTATGGGGGTAATAATGATGCAAATGTTGAAACATTAATCATAGGAACTTACGAAGTGTCTTTACCTAGTAGGTTCATATTTGTTTTGAACAAATGGTGTTATGTTCCTACTTTAAGTATAAATATTATTTTGGTTTCTTCATTAGAATATAATGGATATTTCTTATATTGAATACAGAAGTACTCCATTAAATATGATTTGCTTTATTGTATTACTAATCATATAATGGGACATTATATCCTTATCTTGGAAGATCAAAATAATAAGTATAACATAAATAATGGAAATCTGAATCTAAGGATGTAAGGATGTAACCATTACATTCTTAAAGCATTGATGTCTATATCAAATGATAAGGAACAAATATCTAAAATTTCATGAGACAGACTTTTAAATTCACATGATTTCGAATCATGTGATATATGTGAATCTTGTAAATTGATTAAGACACCTCTTACTAATAGTAGTGAAAGGAAGTACTGTTAGATCATGGCTTGCAATACAAGTAATCTAGTATTTCCATAAAGAATTCATACCTATAACATTAATATAAAGTGTAGTTGGTAATAAAATGTGTAGAATTCCTAAATGTATAATTATCTAATTGTGATGGGCAAAAGGGTAATATAACATCATTAAGCTTGAAAGGGTGTGGTCCCTAAATAAAGTGTCACCATGTTTACTATTTAAAAGCCTTTCCATCAAGCCTAAAACATACTGCATTTCTTACTATCTCTCCTAAATTCTCTTCATTTGTTAGAAGTACTTGAGAGATTAAGAAGACACTCATCATTTAGAAGAACACATCTCCCTACTTGTTCTTCATTTCTCCCTACAACATAAACTATGGATTCAACAGGTAGTTCTCGCTTCCGCCTTCATCTCCTTCCTCAATCTTATTCTGAATATGAGTATGGCATTCAGGGATCTGTAGATACCCCGGGAAACCACAACTTGGCTAGAGCGGTGAATTATCCTAGGATGTCTAACTTGTTTTAGATTGTTTAGAGTCGCCACCTATGTTTTTAAAGGAACATAAGAAAAACCTAGAAATAGCCTAATTTATGTACAAAACCAGAGATTCGGGAGAGAAGGGTTCGGGGGTTAGATGACGGAGTGGGAAGTACTTAAACACCCACTCCGCCCCGCTTATGCGGGTCTTGCTACTATTGGTGTTCAAATGCTAAATGTCCTTCAATTTATTAACAGTGCTAACAATTATAATGTAAAGAAAAAGGGGAAGAAAAGAGAATTGTTTTATTTATAAATTTATGCTAAACAATTACATTAAGAAATGTATAGGAAATTAAAGTAGAGATTAAAATGTAGGGAGATAACCTTAACCAACTTTAATGGAATAAAGTGATCGTTAGGTCATGTCCCATTGATGGGGATTGCATACATTGACTAGAACATGAATAGAATAAAAGAAGAAGACTTGTACCTTTAGAAAGAAGACTTCAAACTTGGACTTGAAAATGATGTTGTTGTGTAGAGATTTGTGTAGAGTTTTGTTGTGTAAAACTCTTGTTGGGAGAATTTGTGTAGGGAAAATGATATAGAATTTGTGTAGAGAGAAAGTTCCAAGTCCCTTTCTAAGGTAGAAGATGATGGTTTTTATAGGTAAAAAAGAGAGGGAAAGGTTGGAAGGAAATTGGTCAATCCATGTGAGATGGAATTGACCAATAGGAAATAAGATAAATGAATAAAAGAAAAATAAAAAAAATAAAAAAAATCAAATAATAAATGAAAGAAATATTAGTTTTTGGGAAAAGGCTTAGAATTTGGGATTGGGAGTTAATGAGAAAAAGGGGGATGAATGTAGATGTAAAAAGGGTTGTTTGTGATCAAGAAAAAGATGTTGCAAATAAGAAAAGGGAGGGAAATAAGGTGCAATCCGTTACTGCCAAAATGGGAAGCGCGCGAGTCCCGCTTTTGGGGCGAGACGCGCGCGCAGCCCGTAAACAGTTCCGGAAGCGCCCGCGGCAAAAAAGGACAGAATGACAGAATGACCCTAAAAGTTAACTCTGTTATGCAGTTTAGTCCAAAACTAACGGAATCAGTTAGGAACTTAACCGAAGTAACAGAAATCAACAAAAATAAGTTAAATAAAAATACTTTGTATGCAATCGAGGTGAGAGGTCCAAGGCGGGGTGTCTACAGAGCCCCTCGGCGACGTGGATTGCGAAGCAAAACGCATCGACGAAAGTAAAAACACCCGCCGAGGACATCGACAAAGAAAAAGAAAGAAAAGAAAGCAAAAACTCGATGAAAGCAGTAATTTGAAATTGCTAGAGCTAGGGGTGCGCTCCCTGTGTGAGCGTCTTTTGTTGATAGAGGGGGGTGGCATGATCCGTTGGTAAACCTGCCGGCTGAATCCGTTGAGTGAGGCCGTTAGTGAACCTTTGAAGGAGGCCATTAGTGAACCTTCGAGGCCGTTAGTGAACCTTGAGGCCGTTGGTGAACCTTCGAGGCCGTTGGTGAACCCTTGAATGAGGCCGTTAGTGAACCTTTGAATGAGGCCGTTAGTGAACCTTTGAGGAGGCCGTTAGTGAACCTTGAGGCCGTTAGTGAACCTTTGAAGAGGCCGTTAGTGAACCTTTGAGGAGGCCGTTAGTGAACCTTTGAATGAGGTCGTTAGTGAACCTTTGAGGAAGCCGTTAGTGAACCTTTGAGGAGGCCGTTAGTGAACCTTGAGGCCGTTAGTGAACCTTTGAAGAGGCCGTTAGTGAACCTTTGAGGAGGCCGTTAGTGAACCTTTGAAGAGGCCGTTAGTGAACCTTTGAATGAGGCCGTTAGTGAACCTTTGAAGAGGTCGTTAATGAACCTTCGAGGCCGTTAGTGAACCTTTGTTGACGAATCCGTTAGTGAAATCCGTTGATGAGGCCGTTAGTGAACCTTCGAGGCCGTTAGTGAACCTTTGTTGATGAATCCGTTAGTGAAATCCGTTGATGAGGTCGTTAGTGAACCTTCGAGGCCGTTAGTGAACCTTTGTTGTCGAATCCGTTAGTGAAATCCGTTGATGAGGCCGTTAGTGAACCTTTGTTGACGAATCCGTTAGTGAAATCCGTTTGACGAGGCCGTTAGTGAACCTTTGTTGACGAATCCGTTAGTGAAATCCGTTGATGAGGCCGTTAGTGAGCCTTTGAATGAGTCCGTGGGGATGCGGGCATGGTTGACTGTGGACCATTTTTTGCTGGGGATGAAGTGCCTTGAGTAGCGAATGCTGTTGACTTCGTGGTGATACCTGTTATGTGTGTGCTTGGCAGGTATATATGTTTGTGCAAGAAGATGCATGAAGAGAGAAACTGTGCTCGTGGTGCAATGTGATTTGAGAGCAGTTCTGCATGAGAGAGAGCTTTTGTAGAAATGGAGAAAGTGATTTTGTGTGCGGTGTGTTTTGAGGAAAGCCTCGGATGCATTCATACCTTCACTTACCATTGCCGCTTGATTGGAGATGGATTGCCGAAGGATGTTGATACTTTTGATGAAGGTGATGAACTACCGTTGCCTTCGATGGAATGTTGTTGAGATGACATTCTGAATGATGGGTTGGTCGTGCCAAAGGCTGCCTACGTATCCTTTGAAGGGAATCAGACCAGCGTAGTTCAAGGATGATGGAGAATGCTAGAGGAGAAGCTAGGAGCAAAGCAAAGTAAAGCACATACTTTTGCACATAGAAGGAGAAAAAGAAAAAGAAAAATCTTTTTTTTTTTTTTTTTTTTTTAGATCAGAAAGGAAAGAATATGCACACATGTGAGGAAAAGATTTTTTTTTAGTTCGTGGGTGAACCATTTTAACCATTGTGTGCTTGTGAAGCCAACCCAAGATCAAGTCATGTTCAGTCGAAGTCCGGATTGCCTCGCTTGAATTCTGTTGTCGCCGGTGTGCCCAACGAAGATTGATGTCTAGCCCCAAGGGATTTGCCGATTATGGGGCTTCAAAAGGCTTTTGATGCCGAGATGAGGGGTTGCTGATTGTAAAGCCCCTAGAATGCCTTTGATGCCAAATTTTGAGGGACTTGCATAGTTCCAAGATAAATCAGCTCTTGGCCCATTCGAGTAAATCGCCCTTTGTTGTTGTAGTGAGCAAGCCCCAAGAGGAGATCGTTGATGCCAAACTTCGAGAGATTGCAAAGCCCCAAGTGTCGTGGGCTTGTAGATGGCGGGATGTGAAGACCTTTCATTGTAAAGCCCCAAATTATCTCGTGATTGGCTCGGCATTGAGAGCGGATGTACCGTTTGGTAGAATTCTTGATAGAGATCTCCTTCTTGCTCTTACTGGGGAGATGAATGGCCTCATTGTGGTCGATACCCAAATGGCTGAGGGCTTATGTCAAAGGATGCAGTAATGTCTTGCGGTGCCGTCGAGGTCGCGGAGGATAAGGTCTTGGCGTGATAAAGTCTCAAATGAGTATACTTGCTTGACTCTTCTTGAGTTGAACTAATGACGGATCTTCGGATGCAACTAGTGCTGTGGCCCAACTTTATCTGAGCTGCACCTTGTGCTTTTGATCTTGGAGAAGGGGGTACTGAATTGCAGAAACATTGGGATTGCCCGTGGCATTTCCCGCTATAACCCTGTTTTGATTAGAGTTTAGCATATTGAATCTTTTTCCTTTTCTCTAAGACTTCCTTCAAAATCTCACTGTGAGTTCTAACAAAAATCATCAACTTCATTCATAACATCGGAGTCTTCATTTAAAACCAAGAGGCCTTTTGACTGGAAGTGTTGAGAGACTCTTGAAGCTTGATCCCTTTCATTGAGCCATAAGACTATTCCACATTGCACTTGCTCGAGTATTGTTGCCCAAAAGACTGTCGGTCGCGAAGCCCCAATATTGCCCTTTGCTCGGATTACGGTAATGCCGTAGCCCAAAATATTGTAGATTGCGAAGCCCTTGGAGACCTTCGGTGCCGAATTGAGGAAGCTTCCAATGTTGCACATGACTTGGCTGGGGATACTGCCGGGGAGTTAATTGCTCTTTGCCAAGGGAGCCTTTAAGACTTGACCGTAGCCCCTAGAGTGCCATCATTGATTGCGAGAAAGGTCCATCCTTGATTGGGGGAACAAGCACGGGCACACGTGACAAGAGGGCTTTTTGACATCCTTTTTGAGAGACTTTGAGGATAGTCTCACACATCTTTTTCGAGCATAGCCCCTAGGGCTTGTTGATTGTCAAAAGAAGCCCTTGTTCTCGGGTCATATAGCCCCTAGGGCGTCACCATTTGTTGAGCAAAGCAAGAGTGACCCATCCTCGTGCGAGGGAAAAAAAACATGAGAGGACATGGAAAGAGCTACTCTATTTCTCAGGAGCCTTTCGGCGTACTTTTAGAAGCACATACTTGAAGAAGCTTTGAAAACTGAGACACATGTTGTTGCTATTTGCTGCCCAAGCCAATTGACTAGCTATGGGTTATTTGTGCAACCTCGTGCCCTTTTGTGATGGGCTCGTTCTCGGATGGGTCTTGGTTACCACGGGCCTTCTTTTCATGAACCCAAAAATGCACACGGCTGGAGAATGATGCCAATAACCCAAAACAACCTTTGATGGTGCCATATCTTGTCGAGCCTTTTGCAATCCCAAAGTTGACTCGGTGGGGAATTGACTTGCTGAGGAGATCCAATGTAGAGCTCGTGCAGTTGTCTTTTTTAGAGGCCAGAGATCTCCATTTCTCTTTCCCTTCTCTCTCTCACTCTCTCATTTTTTTTATGACGCACCCTGTTTTTTGTGCCTAGACCGCCCTTTTGGGTTTTCAATCTAGCGGGCATCTCTTTTGCGTCTTCATCATTCATTTTTTTTTTTTGACTCAATTGATGAGGAAGTGTGCATTGACTCTAGCTGAGGAGATAAGAGACATGTGATTTTACGGTGAAAACCTTTTGTCACTAAAGATGAGTGACATTGACTCGACTAGGGAAGTGTCCCTAGTATTGACATGTATTTTTTTTATTGAATTGAATGACTCACGAAGGCAAGTAAGTCATTAAGAGAGAAGAGAAGGAAAGCCCCAATTTGATTGCAAGAAATTGGGAGTATGCAGAAAGAATAGAAGTCCTTAGACTCGACAAGGAACGCGAAATGATTCCAAATCTAAGAAAGTTGTTCAATCTTTTTGGTGATTAATTCATTGGCAAATGAATCGTACAAAGATGTCTTGACAAGTTCGAGATGAAGGCCGATCACCATAACGCGCTAGGGCTAAACATATCTTCTTTCTTGCATGAGACCGGACCCGCAGGTTGCCTACGTTCCTCCAGTGAAGAGGCTCAGGTCACCGTAGTTCTTGTGAATTCTCAATTCTTCGGGATGGAATTGTTGCTTCGTCGTGTAGCTTCGTCCTCCTTTGGTGGATAGAATGATGTTGATCTTGATGTGAACTTCTTTGATTGAGGGGGAATTTTTTTTTTTTTTTTTGTGCTCTAACTTTTGCCTAGGTTGATTTGAAGAGTTCAACCTAGCGAGCATTTTTTTTTTTTTTTTTTTAATCCCCCCTTTGAAACATTGCTTGATTTTTCTCCATGGTTGTTGCTTCACCTTTGATGTCTTGGCTTTGTCTTCGTCGTTGATGATGTTGCCTTCGTCACAATGTTTAGCCCCTAGGCGTTCAAGTGATGGCCTTCATTCCAAAACTCGTTTAGACATCTTTTCATCATTTTGCCAAGAATTAGATTGAACAACTTGGAAGAGTGTATGAGGACAAGAACGACTTTTATTTGATGATGAGACTTGACTCAAAATTTCACATTAATTGGACAAAGAAAACTTAATGCACACTTAAGAGGACTTTGAGTCTTTTTTTTTTTTTTTTTTTTAAAAAAAAATCCTATTACTAGGTAGAGAAAGAGAAACGGAGATTGTTGTTGTAGTCCCCATTGTCGTTGTAGTCTCCTTGTGGCATGATTTCTTGTAGAAGCCCCATTTCGAAACCAAATCATTCTTCTTTGATGAGTTCTTGCATGTTGGCACTCTCTAAAGGTTGCTCTTCACCCACACTAAATTCGCCGTTGTCGAACAAATCTTGGATGATGTTTCGGAGAAGGAAGCACCCTTCGGTAGTATGGCCACTATGCTTGTGGTAGCCGCACCATTCACCATGTGCATGATTCTTCGGTATCGTCTTCGGCTTGTACCCCTCCAAAGGCTTGACCTTTCCACTTGCCACCAAAGTTTCAAATGCTTCAGCTTGGGTTACTCCTAGGAGAGGAGTGAAAACTCGGTTGTTGGTGGTACCTCTGTAGCTTTTGAGGGACGGGCCACTTGAGCATGCTTTACCCTTAAACTTTGCCTTGTTGTTGGTGAGCTCTTGCAAACGGGCTTTGAGCTCGGAAACCTCTTCCTTGTGAATCTTCCTCTCGAGATCAAAACGGGCTTGCCACAAATCGTCTTTTCGGCGGGCATCCTCGGAAAGTCTATCCATTTGTTCCCCCATGGCTCTTATTATGTTGAAGAGTCTTTCGTTGGACACGGAGAAGTACCCACCATTGTTGTTGTTGCCGTTGGAAGCCATTGGACCTATTGAAAGAACACGGTTGATCTTAGGTTGGCCCCCACAAATACCTTTTGAGTAAAATAAATTTAACCCACAAACACGAAAAAGACTCAACCATATAAAAAAAAATGACTCTTTTTTGTTTTTTTTTATTTACAAAAGTCGGAAGGACGGAGTCCTTTTTGGGGTTTCTAGAAAAAATAGTGGAATCGTCACACTAGTATATAGACCTTCTCGCGGTCCCATATACTCATCGGATTCCACCACGTTTGTGATACCTACATGTGACGGGATTAAACTAAATTAATGTAGTAAATCATACATTTGGGGACGGATTTTTATTTTCGTCCAAAATGCCCACTTTTGGGGACGGATTTTTATTTCGTCCATTGCAACAAGTTGGCATGTATGATTTGAAGACATTAGTTTAGGGAAATCTCGGCACATGGAAACCGACTTGAGTCACGGAGTGTTAGACCCTAACTAGAATTGTGTGGTTTGTGCTCGGCTTGAATATGAGGCTCAAAGGTCACCCCCGGCATGTAGTCGTGAACTACGCCACGGGCTGAGGTTTACCGCTTCGAAAGAGCCAAGGTCGAGTGGAGCTTGAAACTTTCTAGGACGGGTCTCGACGGGTTTGGGGTTGGACTTGTGCGACTCGAGAGTGAGTAGTTCATAGGAATATGTGCATGTAGTGTGAGGTCTAACAAGTGATAAAATATATTTTTTTTTCAAAAGAAAAAAGAAATAAAAGCAAATAAGCACATAATTTACAACTTTCGAATCACCCGTGTGACCGATAAAAATGAACAGGAAATAAAAGATGTTCTGTGCAGGCCCGGTGCCCACACACTGTCAAAACTGTCCATTCTGTTCACTGTTTCTGTTCTGGGAATGCGCCCAGAAGCGCGCGCATTGGGTTGCCTATGCGGAAGGCGCGCGCGTGAGAGGAAGAAGGGCAGAGGCGCCCGCTTCTTGGTGAGAACCTGCAAATCAGTGGGTTCAAGTGATTGCCTTGACCCTTAATTAAGAAAACTTTCCCCTGCAGAATTTGTTAGCACAGAAACATGGAATTGAAGGACAAGAAGGAAGACGGGCGATTCTGGTAATAAGGGTCGGACGCGCGCGCTTTAGGCCAAGAAGGCCGGAGGCACGTGGTTCCTACCCCTTTTACCAGAATGCCCAGAAAATAGTAATAAGAACACCAAAAGTTAAGAACGCAAGTTTAACCCTCTAATAAATCCCCAGCGGAGTCGCCACTGTAGATACCCCGGGAAACCACAACTTGGCTAGAGCGGTGAATTATCCTAGGATGTCTAACTTGTTTTAGATTGTTTAGAGTCGCCACCTATGTTTTTAAAGGAACATAAGAAAAACCTAGAAATAGCCTAATTTATGTACAAAACCAGAGATTCGGGAGATAAGGGTTTGGGGGTTAGATGACGGAGTGGGAAGTATTTAAACACCCACTCCGCCCCGCTTATGCGGGTCTTGCTACTATTGGTGTTCAAATGCTAAATGTCCTTCAATTTATTAACAGTGCTAACAATTATAATGTAAAGAAAAAGGGGAAGAAAAGAGAATTGTTTTATTTATAAATTTATGCTAAACAATTACATTAAGAAATGTATAGGAAATTAAAGTAGAGATTAAAATGTAGGGAGATAACCTTAACCAACTTTAATGGAATAAAGTGATCGTTAGGTCATGTCCCATTGATGGGGATTGCATACATTGACTAGAACATGAATAGAATAAAAGAAGAAGACTTGTACCTTTAGAAAGAAGACTTCAAACTTGGACTTGAAAATGATGTTGTTGTGTAGAGATTTGTGTAGAGTTTTGTTGGGTAAAACTCTTGTTGGGAGAATTTGTGTAGGGAAAATGATATAGAATTTGTGTAGAGAGAAAGTTCCAAGTCCCTTTCTAAGGTAGAAGATGATGGTTTTTATAGGTAAAAAGGAGAGGGAAAGGTTGGAGGGAAATTGGTCAATCCATGTGAGATGGAATTGACCAATAGGAAATAAGATAAATGAATAAAAGAAAAATAAAAGAAATAAAAAAAATCAAATAATAAATGAAAGAAATATTAGTTTTTGGGAAAAGGCTTAGAATTTGGGATTGGGAGTTAATGAGAAAAAGGGGGATGAATGTAGATGTAAAAAGGGTTGTTTGTGATCAAGAAAAAGATGTTGCAAATAAGAAAAGGGAGGGAAATAAGGTGCAATCCGTTACTGCCAAAATGGGAAGCGCGCGAGTCCCGCTTTTGGGGCGAGACGCGCGCGCAGCCCGTTAACAGTTCCGGAAGCGCCCGCGGCAGAAAAGGACAGAATGACAGAATGACCCTAAAAGTTAACTCTGTTATGCAGTTTAGTCCAAAACTAACGGAATCAGTTAGGAACTTAACCGAAGTAACAAAAATCAACAAAAATAAGTTAAATAAAAATATTTTGTATGCAATCGGGGTGAGAGGTCCAAGGCGGGGTGTCTACAGGATCATAACTTTTTCCAACAAGTACTCTTTTGGATTAATACATATTGATGTATGTATTTCATTAAAGTGACAATGCTAGGAATGATTTTGATACCTCATGGCAAAAAAAATATATTAAGATACTCTAATCTGATCAAAGTAATGAATATTTGAACCATGGACTTTACGAGAATTCTGCAGAAAGTCTGTAGAATAAGAAAAACAGAATCTAAAAATAAGAACCGTACGGCTGCAAACTAGGTGTACGCCTAGGGATGAGCCGTACGGCTCCTGTTACAGAAATATGCAGATTGTCTGCAAACTGCTGTTTTTCGCATCATAATAAGTCAAGTTTATCTTCAATTAACCTTCTGAATTATGTTCTGGAAACAGACACGCTTACACTGATTTGAGATTCATCTAAGGAGGTTATATATATACCATATGAGATATGAGATGAAAGAAAAACTTGGTTTGTCTTTCATAAAGATTTGAGATGTGACACTTTTGCGAAAAGTATTGTCTTGGACAAAATCACATCTAAATCTAGTTAATGTATTTTCATGGGATATCTTAAAGATATTTATTTTACATCCTTAGAGTACAAATCGTTTGTTACTTAAAATAGTGCTTTCTAGATAAATCGTTTCTTTTTAAAGAACTAGTGGGAGTAAAATGTATCTCGAAGAGTTCGAGACCCAGAAAATGACATAGAACCTAAGATGGAAGTTGAACAAAGTTTTACAAGGAGTTGTTTAAATTCGTTTATACACAAGTTATTTGCATATATGATAGGATACTATCTATAACAAGAAATACTGATTTCTCGTAATAGAAAGTAATAAGGAAGATATCATTGACAATGATTGACCTATTACCTATCAAGATGCAATGTCCGCTCCGGATTTTAGATCAATGACTTAGAGTTATGAAATCTAGAATACAATCCAAGTATGATAATCAAGTTTGGAACTTGACTGTTCTACCCGAAGTCTTAAAAACCATAAGGTAGAAAAGAACGTTTTCTTGGAGAAAACGGATATGAATTGTAAAGTGCATAATGTTTAAGCACGACTAATTGAGTAAAGTTAATTTATAATATCGATTATGATGAAACTTTGTCGCCTATAGTCATGCTTAAGGATATTAGAATTCTAATCGTCATGACCTCATATTGCGAATATGAAATATGACAAATGGATGTCAAAACAACATTCCTTAACAGGAACATACTTTAGGATGTGTTTGATACAACCTAAAAGTTTTGTTAATCCATAAAATTCTAATAAAAATATGCAAATTGCAGAAATCCATGAGATGGATTGAAGCAAACAACTTGTAGTGAAATTTTCATTTTTATGTAGTATTCAAAGAGTTTGAATGCATCAAATGTGAAACTTGTGATTACAATAAATTTAGTGGGAGCGTAATAACATTATTCCTAGTCTTATATATGTGGTTGACATATATTTCATTTTGAAAGAGTTTCTAAATGAAATACTTTGATAAAGCCACCTATATCCTTGGACTAATTTATGGAGATAAATCCAGAAGAATGATTGGTTGAAGTCAAAGTACTAATATAGACAAAGTAGTGAAAAGTTCACTATGCAAGAACTCTTAGAGATGTTGCTTGCAAAGGTCTAATGGGATTACTCTTGACAAGATTTAGTTTTATTAGAAGACTAATGAGCGAGAGTACATGATTAGGATTCCATGTGCTTCGGCAATTGGATCTATCATGTAAATGATAGGCTTATCGCGTACCTACAAATTTACCTAACTTAGGTAGTAATAATATGGTTATGGTAAGTCAGGGATCAAATCCACAGGAACGGTTATTTGTTCACGAATAGTCACTTAACCAGATTGAGGGTTTGATTTAATTATTAATCCTAAAGAAAGCAAATAAATTGATATTGTAAACAGTAATGAGAAATAACTTCGAAATCAATTTATCCCCACCTTTCCAATTCAAATATCATTGATAATGTTTTCTTCTTTTCATCCTATTCACCCGGTCACAAAATGTATTACAATTCCTATTTCTTCTTAAGATTAGTTCTTGACCATGGCACATGCACCAAGAACCCTAATTAACAATCAATCCTAACTGGCATAGTCTAGGTTCAATTATTAAAAGCATTAAGATAAAGAAATTAAGGCCGGAAATTCTTCCTATTGCTATGGCACATACACAACAGGTAATAATCTAATCTTTCCCTAATCACAAATTACCATGGCACATGCATAATTCATAATTTTGCTACAACGACAATCTCACTCTAGCACAGACATAAAATTATCTAGCAGTAATTAATAGTCTAGGATAATGATAATGGCCATCTTTCAAAACCCTAGATATTAATATGAAATCAAGATCAAGAAAGACTATGAATAGAGAAGAAATTAAAGAAAAACATTACCTTAATTGAATCATGGAAAGGGGTTCAAAATTGAACCCAAAGCAATGGAGTTTTTAGTTCTCCATAAAAGTTTCAACGCTCCAAGACCAAGAAAATAAAATACGTACTCCCTCTGTTCTACTTGTCGAATCCCCCCAAGAAAACTAGAAACCTAGTTTTTAAAAATACCCTAAGACAACCCTAAAAACATAAGTGAATAACAATTGAAAAAGGAAAAAAAAAAGAAAAAGGAAAATTAAAAACAAAGAAAATGGCTGCCACGAATCCGCATAAAGTCACGCCATGTCTTCTCCGTTTGCAAAACAGTCCCTGATCTTTCAAGTCTACTGCAGTTTGGTCCCTGCATTTTTTCAGAAATTACAGAAAAGTCTCTGAGCTTCCATCCGAGCCCTTGTGGTAAGAACTTGTGGCACAAGGACTGTTGTAATTGGTAAGGGCTGCTCCACTTTTACAATTACTCCTAGCATGGCTGTAACTATAATGAACCATTCCTCATTTTCTTCAAATACCAACACTTTAATCCACTATATTCTTCGTCCCGATTGACTTTCTTTTGCATATTTTGGGATCTCTTTTAACTCATAAATAAATTACATTTGGGTAACAAAATATAAAAATAATAAAATACTCCCGAATTACAATTAAGCCCCAAAAATATAATTGCCCAAAATTACATAAAAACTAATCTAAATACATAAAATGCATATTTTAAGCTCGTAAAATCCTAGGAATTAATGGTGTAAATTACATCTCATCAAATTCCCCCACGCTTAGACCTTTAGTCGTCCCTGAGAAAAATCCTAACTCCCCTCTAAACACCGGTCTATATAGCGTAGCATGGGAGAAAATGATTCCTAGTGTCCTCTAAATCCGTCAATGAAAAAGTCAACAATCAACTTGGAGTGTAAGAAACTCCGTCCCCTTATAACTCCACAATAAATAATAAAAATGACATTAACTCGATACCAACTCCCATAATAAACGGTATCCGAACTAATTCCCACACAAAAGAGCCGAGGGGAACTAAAAATGTCCTAAGCTTCCCCCACGCTTATCTCAAACTATTACGTCCCTCATAAAAACAAGTTTTTGTGTGATTTTATAAGTACACATAAAACTTATCTCGTAACAAAACACCAACACCCCCTTATAACTCCATGAAAGAACGAGGATTTCTAACCTAAACTCCACTATCCGAACCTCCTACTCCAATAGTGTATCCTATCCAAAACTCCAAACACCCCTTATGTCTTCTCTCCGGTGGATGTAAGATATTTTATTACTCAATCCTCACCTTTTGCCTAAGCGCCCTTTCGGGTTTTCACTTAGCCTCTCATTTTTTTTTAAACTAACTATCTAGAAATAACAATGCATACTATACAACTACAAATCCTTCCCCCACGCTTAAACTACACAGTGTCCTCAGTGTGTAAAAGTAAATAAAAATAAGGACAGTTTAAACGTAAGGGAATAAACGGTACCTCATTAGTGCACACTCCACCCCGTTTGAGCTCGAATCGTCTGCATAAATCCCTTCTTCTTTATGTTCATCGCGCTCAAACCTCCATGCTTTTCCATCGGACCACTAGCCATCATCAATTCTTCCTCACCTCCAAATGCATGCTTTCGGTGCTCAGGAAGATTCTTCACCTTTCTTGGTCCATGTTTTACCGCAGGAATCTCCAAACCAGTCTTCACATCACCATCCCCACTACAATGATTTTGTTAATGCCCAAAAGGTCCCTAAACTTCTAGTATGACCTAAACATTTCCCAAATTACCCCTAAACTTTATAATTTAATTATTTGAGGATAGTAATCCGGATCGGGGTACTTACAATGTGGCAAGCACGTGATTAACAAATTGACTAATTTGAATTTCTATTGAGTTTAAAGGGGTTTTAAATGACATATTCTACTAATAAAGGGATGGGAAAAATAAATCTTTATCCCACCTTCTTCTTCCTCTGTACACACACAGTAAAAAACCATCCTCTTATAAACCCTCCCCTAACTCTAAATCAATTCTGCAAACCGAACAAACGAATTGGGGGAAAACCATGACCCGGATTCTCTCCATCTACAACTCACTCTCTGACTCTGAGATTTATCACCTCCAAACCTGCGCATGATATCTCAAGGAATTTGGGGGAACACCACGGAGGATCCTGATTGGTGCCCTGCCGCCGTTGGAAGATTAGGCCGAAAATGTTCTGATTTCGGGTTGAATATATTTGATATGGTTTACATGGATCTTAAATTGGGTACAATTGATTTGGGGAAATTGGAATAGGGGTCGAGAAGAACGGTGAGGAGAATTGATAAGATGGATAGATTGGAATACTGGTTCGATTTTTCAGCTAGAATCGAGTTTTGCTCTCGACGAAAACAATGACGGAGGTGATCGAAAAAAGAACGACTGGATTCGTATTCATCAAATTTCAAAGATTTCGGTCCATCTGGTTTTTTCATCAAGCTGCAGATCTTGATCCAGAGATGATGGGCCATCATCAGAAAAAAGGACGACTGGATTCGTATTCATGAAGCATTTGGTGGGTTTAATCTGGGTTTTAATATGGATTTTAGGTTTAGGTTTGGGGTTGTGGGTGATGACAATGGTGGTTGTGTAGGTGCTGGTGTAGGGTTTGGCGGAGGGGCAGTGGAAGCGGGGAAAGGCGGTGACTGGCACTACTAAAAAAAAGACTTTTAGAGACCCTATATATTGAGACAGACATTTGAAGTGTCTCAATTTGACACTATTTGAGACAGAAAAAGTTGCTGGGAGTTCAATTAAGGACACTAATTTGAGACGGGAACTAAAGTAGTCTCAAAAAATTTCACAACCAAGTACATTTTTGGTAAAATAGAAACTAAATTAACCGTCCTAAAAGTATTTGAGACACCAACTTAATGAGACCCTTAGTGTCTCAAATACAATTAGGGACGGTTTCATAGGCAAATTATAGGCAACTTAATGAGACGCTTAGCCGTCCCAATAAGAGAGTTTTTTTGTAGTGTGGATGAGTGGGAGATGTTCATAACTCATAACTGTGATGAACATTGGTGGGAGAGAAATTTGGAGAAGATAATTTTTTTTTTGTTTTTGTTTTTGTATGGTGAAGTTAATTTTATTATGTCATAAAAAAAAACTACTAGTAGTTTTATTTCATATTTAATATGGTAAATAATAATAATTGAATAAAAGAATACAACAAATTAAATGGGTGAAAAAAGTAAAGATAGTAATGTTTTAATTTATTTTATTTCTTATAAAAAATTTTAAATGTTGCATATTTATTTGATGAATGTAAAAAAAAAATGATTTATTATGTTTGTAAAAAAATATATGTATTTATTTTATTATTTTTATTATTGAAGATGAAAGATATTAACATTTTGACCCTTTAATTTATAGGTTTTAACCAATTAATACTAAAATACTTTCACTTAGCCCCTTAAAAGAAATATCAAGTTCAAGCTACCCAATTCCGTTAGGCACGTGCATGGCACATGCTTTTTAACTGAGTTTTTAACGAATTCCGTCAAAAAAGCCTTAACTGGCGAGCATTTTTCACATCAAGGTCTGATCTGGTGAAAAAAAAACATCAGGGTTCGTTTGGGAGGGTGGTATATGACTTCAGAGTCTAATTTGTCATTAACCCTATTTTTTATTATTGAAAAGTAATTGTAAAAATATAATTATTTAGTTAACTGATTTATGTAAAAGTAATACTCCCTCTGTCCCAAACCAATGGGCACAGTTTGACTTTTTTAGTCAATTTGGTCAATCTTTGACCATCATTTTATGAATATCTAGATATCTCTATACAATTCTAAAAATTGTTAATGATAGTATTTCTAATATTGAAACAATGACAATTTTTAGAATTTTTTTCATAGAAATATTTAGAAATTCATAAAATTATGGTCAAAGATTGACCCAATTGACCAAAAAAGTCAAACTGTGCTTATTAGTTTGGGACATGGGGAGTATATTCTATTTTATGTGTATTTATTTACATTTTTAATAAAAGGGAAGAAATATAAAAATAACAAATATATTAAGACGGAGATGAGATAATCTCTTGGGGCAAATTGAAAAAACAAGTTGGATTTTTATTGAAATGGATGGAGACGTACAAATTTTGCGATTTGTCTGTGACTAATTCGGAAATCATCATTTTTTCCGTTTTTAGATGAATTAAGTCTGTACAATCAAACGATTTTCTTTTTTGCAAATTTTCAACCCCTTTCCTTTGAGTTCTGGCTTTCACCACTATCCACAGTGGAGTAACAAGTAAAAGAAAGTAGCATCAATATTTCTTAAAGTAGGTCTTATGAGTCCATAAATCTAGCTATCTCAATTAACTAAATAAGTTTCAACATCAATTTTAAAACACTCCATTTGTTCTCAACGTTTACCTCCAAGAAATTATTATATTATATGGTTGAGAATCTTTAAATGGCATGAATCAAGCTCAAAGAATGCTTCATCTCCTTTTATCTTAACCCTAAATGGCATGAATTAAGCTTACCCTTTTAAACCCTATTAATAAGTGATGCTATTTTTGTTTCAAAATAAATATTTAATTTTTATTTAAAAACTTAAAATTTGAGAGTATGTTCCAATGTTGACTTCATGCCATTCCATTTGCTTCAGCAGCAGTTCAGTACAAATTGATTGAGTTCAACCATTGGGGTTCTAAAATCGAGCTAGATTTCATGTCTCAAAAGGACTTGTGAATGACACCACGCAACTTACAGTCCATTATTACATTTATATTATCTTGCTGAAATTATGATTTTAAATTATACTCCCCTCCGTCCCACTCGAATTAGGACAAATTTCCATTTTGAGTGTCCCATTCGAATTAGGACAACCCGAAAATAGAAATATTTTATTTAATGGGACCCACATTCACACTCACAACAACTTTCCACTCATTATTCTCTACCTCACTTTCTCTCTCCTATTTCACTTTTCATACTCACAACACCTACTCCACTAACATTTTTTCCTTAATCCCCGTGCCCAACCCCAAAAATCCTAATTCGGGTGGGACGGAGGGAGTATAATATTCCAATTATTACATAATCACGGAGACTCTTACCCAAGGAGATTTCAAATTCATTTATAATACCATCTACAATGGGCAAAATTTAGGGTGTTGAATGCAAGATTCACAAAAAAGGAGGGGTTTAATGTTGGAACAATTATAATCCCTTGATGCATAACTCATATTTAGAAGAAGAATGAGGAAAAGATGAAGCGGAAGCATGTAATAAATGTATACCTGTTGAATCCATTTTGATGTCTTGAAGGGAGAATAAGAATGAAGTAGAAGATAATGTAGGAGATGATCTTCTAAATGAAAGTATCTCTTAGTCTCTCAAAAGTTCTTTCAATAATGAAGAGATAATTTAGATGAGAGAAAGTAAGAATCAAGTATGTTTTAGGCTTGATGGAGAGGCCTTTAAATAGTAAACATGGTGACACTTCAAATAGGGACCATACCTATTCATTTCTAAAGCAATGTTGATTTACCATCTTGCCTATCAAAGATAGATAAATAACATTTCAGGGATTCTACACATTGACTATTTTGACCATACTTTATATTAATGTCATAGTCATGATTTTATTTATGGAAGGTGCCTATTAACTTGTGTTGCAAGCCACAATGATCTAACAATCTCCCACTTGGGTTGCAAAACAAATTTCTTCATTTAAATCACAAGTATAACATAAATGACAACCCAAATGTGCACTTTGTTATCACTAATAACAATCTCGTCCATTAGCCATACAAGTATAGAACTAAAGGGGCAGTCGTTGTAATTGATTCGTAACTAAACCCACTATAATTACATATACTAATTCAACTAAATGACATAAATCAAAGTATGGATGTGTAGCATGGATCTTAATGAATATATACATATTCTTCCAACTAGTCCAACTTAACCAAATGAGATCAAACTTTAAATAATAATAGAACAATAAAATTGAAGAAAACAACACAAACTCCCACTATATTAAATGTTATCAAAAATTTGTTACACCCATATGAGCAACATGCTCGTGAAATAATAAAGGTGATAACGCCTTAGTAAACGGACCCGCTAACATAGAGTTTGTACCAATAAGTTGTATTTCTATTTGTTCATTTTGTACCCTCTCTCTTACAACAAGAAATTTAATGTCAATGTGTTTAGACTTTGACGAGCTCTTGTTATTGTTGGAGTACAAGACCGCCGCCCTATTGTCACAATATAGCTTAATAGGTCTTTCGACGCTATCAACAATACGCAGTCCTTCAGTGAATTTACGCAGCCATATAGCTTGATTGGATGCCTCGAAACAAGCAACAAACTCGGCTTCCATGGTGGAGGAAGTAACGAGTGTCTGCTTGGCACTTCTCCAAGAAATAGCTCCACCGGCTAATGTGAAGACATAACCAGACGTTGATTTACGGCTGTCTTGGCATCCAGCAAAGTCGGAATCGGAATACCCAACGATCTCAAGATGATCCGACTTTGAATATGTAAGCATGTAGTCCTTGGTGTTTTGTAAATACTGCATCACTCTTTTGGCTGCGACCCAATGTTCTCTCCCCGGATTGCTTTGGTATCGACCAATCATTCCAACAATAAAAGCTAAGTCTGGACGAGTACAGACTTGAGCATACATTAAGCTTCCTACTACTGATGCGTAAGGATTGTTTTCCATATACTTGGTTTCAAAATTGTTTTTGGGACATTGATTGAGACTGAATTTATCCCCTTTAGAGACAGGGGTGTCATGTGGTTTACAGTTTTGCATGCTAAACCTTTGTAATACCTTCTCTATATAGGCCTTTTGTGATAATCCTAAAGTACCTCGTGAGCGATCACGGTGTATTTGGATTCCTAATACAAAAGATGCCTCACTAAGATCTTTCATTTCAAATTTCTTTGAAAGAAATTTCTTAGTGTCTTTAAGGAGGTTCATGTCATTACTAGCAAGTAAAATATCATCCACATATAAGACTAAGAATATAAACTTACTCCCACTGAACTTATGGTATATACAATCTTCACCAAGATTCGTTTCAAAACTAAATGAAAGAATTACTTGGTTAAATTTTAAATACCATTGACGAGAAGCTTGCTTGAGCCCATAAATGGATTTCGTAAGTTTACAAACTAATTGATTAGTTTGTTCCAAATCATCCACCATTTCTGGTTTCTTCATATAGATGGTTTCCTCAATGTCTCCATTGAGAAAAGCCGTCTTAACATCCATTTGATGAAGCTCAAGATCAAAATGTGCTACTAATGCCGTAATGATCCTAAAGGAGTTTTTAGAATATACCGGAGAGAATGTTTCTTTGTAATCAATACCTTCCTTTTGAGTAAAACCTTTAGCAACAAGACGAGCCTTATATCTTTCCACATTACCTTGTGAATCCCTTTTGGTTTTAAATATCCATTTACAACCAATAGGTTTCACATCCTTCGGTAATGGGACAAGATCCCAAACGTCGTTGTCTTTCATAGATTTCAACTCTTCATTAATGGCATTGATCCACTTATGAGAGTTAGGACTATTAATGGCTTGATGGAGGTGAGAGGCTCATCTCCCACTAAGCCTAAGTGTCCTTCATTCTCGGCTAGATACACCTCATAATCATCCGAGATGGCACTTCTTCTTACTCTATTTGATCTTCTTAAAGGCACCGGTTCTTCCTCATTTTGAGGTTGTTGAATTTCCTCATTTTGATCAACATTTTCATGTTGTTCAATATTTATAGGGGAGTCAATATTTTAAATTTGTTCCTCTTGAATTTCAGGTACAAGTACTTGATTTTCAATTGGACCTACTAAGGGAAGAGGTATAGAAATGGATTCCTCCTCTTCCTTAAATTCAAAATTATTATTCCTAATTTCCCCTCTAAACTCAACATCCTCAAAGAACCTAGCATTTCCCGTTTCAAAAAACGTTCTAGTTTTCGGGTTGTAAAATTTATAGCCCCTTGATCTTTCGGCATACCCTACAAAGTAGCAACTAACTGTTTTAGCGTCCAATTTTCCTTCGTTAGGCCTATAAGGCCTAGCTTCTGCTGGACAACCCCAAACATGAAGATGATTTAAGGACGGTTTCTTATTCGTCCATAATTCATAAGGGATTTTATTGTTAGTAGCCTTAGAGGGAGCCCTATTGAGAAGATAAGTAGCGGTTTTTAAAGCATCGCCCCATAATGAGTGAGGTAAAGAAGTACAATAAACCATTCTTCTTACCATATCCTTAAGGGTTCTATTACGTCTCTCAGCTACACCATTCATGCTAGGCGTACCCGGCATAGTGTAGTGAGGGACAATCTCACACTCTTCAAGATAGAGAGCAAAAGGACCCGGACGTTGTTCTCCTGAACCGTCATTCCGACCATAGTACTCCCCACCACGATCGGATCTAACGTTCTTAATAGTCTTCCCAAGTTGATTTTCAACTTCGGCCTTAAAAGACTTGAAAACGTCCAAAGATTGAGATTTATCATGAAGTAAATAAATGTATCCATATCGAGAGTAGTCGTCTATGAACGTAATAAAATATTGTTGACCATTCCAAGAAGGAGTAGGAAATGGTCCACAAATATCCGTATGTATTAGTTCTAAGACACTTGATGCTCTCGAGGATACTTTCCTTTTTGTGTTTGTAAATTTTCCTTTTAGGCATTCAATGCAAAAGTCTTTATCCGGAATATCAAGTTTATTTATGATTCCCTCAGACACAAGCTTGTCAATTCTCCTTTTGGAGATATGACCTAAACGCCTATGCCATAAGGTATAAGAATTTTCACTTGAAAACTTTCGCTTTTTACTTTTAGTTTCATTATTATGGGACTCATTGATTGTTTGAGTAGTGTTAAGCAAATAAAGATTATCACTACTCGATAAAGTACTAGTACCAACAATAATGGAATTAAAATAAAGATCACATCTATTATTTCCGAACGAACAAGAGTAACCCTCTTTGTCCAAAACAGTGATAGATATTAAATTCCTTCTAAACGAAGGTACAATGAAAGTATTATTCAATACAAAATAATATCCGGTACTTAATAACAATCTAAAGGTTCCAATGCCTATGACTTCTACCGGGTTCCCAGCTCCCATATAGATGAATCTTTCATCCTTGCTAGGTCTTCGGTAATTCAGGCAACCCTGCATAGACATACTAATGTGAGTTGTTGCACCAGAATCCAACCACCATGTATATGAATGAATTGAAACTAAATTAGCCTCAGTACAAACAAGACCAAATGACATACCTTTCTTAGCACGCCAAGCGTGATACTTAGGGCAGTCATACTTCATGTGCGTAGGGTCCTTGCAAAAGAAGCACTTCTTTTCCTTACGATCATCAGATGATCCTTTAGGCTTCTTATTGCTTGTTACCGCAATTTCCTTCCCTCTTCTCTTAGTCCCATGAGAAGAGGTGGATGCTAAATGAGCACCTTCAATTTTAGGTTGCTTCAACCTATCTTCCTCTTGTGTCACATGTGAGATTAATTCATTAATATCCCACTTGTCTTTCTGACAATTATAGGTCACCTCAAAGTGACCAAACTGAGGAGGAAGAGAAATCAACACTAAATGGACGAGAAGATCTTCCGATATCTCTAACTTAAGTCCTTTTAGTTTAGTTGATAAGTGAAGCATTTCTAAAATATACTCCCTTAAGTTCCCGGTACCCTTGTACTTCATGGAAACAAGCTTTCTTAAACAAGAACTTGTTTCCGACTTTTCGCTTTAGGCAAAGCGCCATTCAAGGGTCTCAAGAAAGGTTTTAGCATCAACGTCCTCGAGGACACTGTTAAGAAATGCCTCCGGGACGACATTTTTCATGATCATAAGACTTACGCGATTAGAGCGTTTCCACTTCTCAGAGTTCAAGCGGTCCTCAGCGGTGCTATCTTCACTAAGAGGAAGAGGAATAGGCTCCCTAAATGCGAGGTCTATGTCCATGCAGCCCAAGATCATAGTAATTTTGTTTTTCCAAGTTTTAAAGTTTGTCCCATTAAGCATCGGAATTGTGCTCATCACAGCAGTAATAGAAGAAGCGTTAAGTAAATATGGGAATCAAGAACAAGAATGAATACAAAACAATAATAAGTAACTACATTATGAATTAAAAGATTAATTATATCAAATGAAATCCATCAATAAAGCAATTAACATGACATCAAAACTAATCTTTGGATTGCGAATTGACTCATAAATAACTACTTTAGATGACAAGTAATTTGAACAATATTTGATTAAATGCTTAATCTTCCTTTGGGTAGTCTTAAGCATTTAATAAAATTACTAAATGTTCATTTTATATGTCATCACAAGAATGCTTAAGACTTTCTTAGTACGTGGCGTTGTTCAACCTTAGTCGTTCCACCAATCCGTTCGGATGGTTGAGGAGACCAGTCAAGGTTTCCAGCCTGATATACCATCGTTAGTCAAATGTCAAGATCTTCTTTGGAAAATTCAAATCATTCATATCTTAAACATTCAACACTTTAATAATTTTGCATTTAAATAACGTTAATCACTTAGGTGATAATATTATTTAAATAATGAATAAAATTATTTAAGCATATAATTAATCAGGGCTTTAAGGTTTGAAAAATAAATGTTTTAATCAAAAGGGAAAACAAAGTTTTATGCAGAATTTAAAATTTTTCAAAACTTGTGAACAGTACCTGCTCGGCCGCTCTAAACAAAACGCTCGACCGAGCTGATCGGCCGAGTCATATGATGTGCTCGGCCGAGCACCTTTAATCAGAATGTTTTGGTCAATTTGTCACATTATGCTCGGCCGCTCTAAACAAAATGCTCGGGCGAGTCTTATGATGTGCTCGGCCGAGCACCTTAATCAGAAACAATTGCCTTATGCCATTTTGGCGCCTGTTCATGTGCTCGGCCGAGCAGATCCCAAGACTCGGCCGAGCAGTTCGCGCCTTTTCATACGCTCGGCCGCTCTAAACAAAGGACTCGGCCGAGCAAGACGATTTCTGCACTTCTGAATTTTGTTCAAACTTTCCCAAAATCAATGAATTGCAAGTAGACCCACATGGTATGTCTTTAAAACATAAAACCACGTTATATAGGGATAATCTTGCTTTAAAATTTAGTGGAATCAAGTGAGTAGATCCACATGGTATGCATTTAGACATAAAACCATGTTATGAAGGGATAGTCTCACAAGAACCATTTTTAAATAACAAAACTTTTCCAAACCATTTACTTAATTTAGATGAAGATCATCAGTACTCTATGAATGAATTAGAGTCCTTAATCAATCATCAAATACCTTAAGATTCAACAGGGAAAATGAATCATAGTCAAAGCATAAAGCTTTTCTTAAAACAAGAACTCAAACTCAAACTAAATAATGACCGGACTCTGATACCAATTGTTGGAACAATTATAATCCCTTGATGCCTAACTCATATTTAGAAGAAGAATGAGGAAAAGATGAAGCGGAAGCATGTAATAAATGTATACCTGTTGAATCCATTTTGATGTCTTGAAGGGAGAATAAGAATGAAGTAGAAGATAATGTAGGGAGATGATCTTCTAAATGAAAGTATCTCTTAGTCTCTCAAAAGTTCTTTCAATAATGAAGAGATAATTTAGATGAGAGAAAGTAAGAATCAAGTATGTTTTAGGCTTGATGGAGAGGCCTTTAAATAGTAAACATGGTGACACTTCAAATAGGGACCATACCTATTCATTTTTAAAGCAATGTTGATTTACCATCTCGCCCATCAAAGATAGATAAATAACATTTCAGGGATTCTACACATTGACTATTTTGACCATACTTTATATTAATGTCATAGTCATGATTTTATTTATGGAAGGTGCCTATTAACTTGTGTTGCAAGCCACAATGATCTAACATTTAATCCTTGCAATGATTGGTTGAATAGGGGTGTGTGAATGATTTTGTTTAATGGATTAAACGAGTGTAAATGGGAGAAAGTTGTCAGCGCTGGGACACGCGGCGGCGGAAGAGAGGCTGGCCATGGCGCGTGCGCCACACGCGCCAGACAAGGCGCGTCAAGCCGGCGATCTTTTTTTTTTTTTTTCCTCTGGCTGTGACACATGTCACCTTCTGATTGGCTGACGAGTTATTTTTTTTATCCCAATTATTTGAGCTCAATTATTTCACATAAAATGTGTGTTTTTTTTAACACCAAAATTCCTATTTTTTTTCTCTTTAAATTGACGTATGTTTCATTGTATTCCGACACAAAACAAAACCCATCTTTTTCTTGAAATGGATCCCAATAATAACTATTTCAACACTAATCATAAAAATAAAAAATAAAAAATAAATTTTAAGTGATGGAGTATAGGATGATGAGTGGGAAAGGTGTTGAATGAGGGATTAAACAAACCATTGTAGGGTGTAAAGTTGAATGGGTGTTGAATGGATGAATTGGAAGAGAGAGAAGCTGATGTGGAGTGATAAAGTGAGTGTTGAATGGAAATTTGTGTGAAACCATTTACATAGTCTAATAATCTCAAATTAGGTGACTTTATACCTATCACTCATAAGTCATGACCCAAGATTGAAGATGTCAGACTAATCCTACACCAGCGATCAATAATGGACTAGGCCCGGGCCGGCCCCTGACGTGGAGCCCAAATTAAACATGGCTTTAGGCGTCATCAAAAGGTCAACAACCCACAAAACGACGGTGCTTAACCGATTTCAACTCCCCTCTCTTCTACGACGCCGTTCTTATCCCTCCACCATGAAAAAAGATAAAACAAATATATCTCCTCGGCGAAATCGCTGGCCAATAAATAGCTCACTCTCTCACCCATTTTACACACACTCCTCGATCAAAGCTCCTTTTTCTCTTCAAGCTTTCAAATCATCTCCGATCCAAATCTCCGGCAATGGCGAAAGACCCAATTCGCGTCCTCGTTACCGGCGCCGCAGGTAATCACTAACTGTTCACTGTTTTTGTTTGTCCGATCTAGTTCAATCAATCAGTTTATGTATTGGTTACCCATTTTCATTTGTGGCTGTATGTTTTCGAATCTGAGTTTTCTATTGCTTATGACTTTATTAGACTTGCTTCATAGATCTCATTTTGATTTGATTGCTGTGATGTGATATCATGATGTGTGGTATAGCGGACTTGATGGATCAAGTTGAAATTAGGGTTATGCTGTTGGAAATGTTAAATTCTTTACGTTGTTCATTAGTTGGTTTCGTATTCTGATATGATTAGAAGTTGATGTGAGTAGGCCTGGCAATTGTGCGGGTTGGGTTGGGTCGGGTTGTGGCGGGTTAACGGGTTGAAACGGGTCGACCCGCTACAACCCATTTAAGTTGCCGGGTCAAATGGGTTGAGTTGACGGGTTGAAACGGGTCGATCCGTTTTTTTTTTTTTTGACCGGGGTGTCTTAAATTTATTAATTCTGCCTATTTATGTTTGCGGGTTGAAACGGTTTGGGTCAACCCGGTAAGCTTAACGGGTTGAGATGGGTAACCCGTTTCAACCCGCTAACTTAAATGGGTTGGGTTGGGTTATAATGGTTTGGGTTGTGCGGGTTAGTGGGTAACGGGTCAAAATTGCCAGGCCTAGATGTGAGTAATTTTTGAGTTTGGTTTCATATAAGTTTGTGTGTATGTGATTAGCTATGTACTAATTACATTATCTCTACTCATGCTTGTGAATTGAAGACCAGAGTGGTCCATGGTATTTTCACTTGGTATAAGTATTGATCTTTAGACATGCTGATGACCCAATTGCTCGATCCTGCTTTGTTTTTGAAGTAAATGAATTAGTCGATTTTATATGCTGGTATAAGTAGCAGTCTGCAAGCGAATACTATATGTAGATGACCGTTTGCGCTGTCTACTGTTTATATGCATGGCAGTGATTATAAATATTGTTTGACTTTGTAAAGTTCTAACTAGAAAGTGGACTAGTTTGATCTATTTTGTTTGTGAAGTTGATTGTGAAAGAGTTATACTATGGGGTTTATTCTTGTAAATATTTGATGTGCCGTAATGGTCTTTAATACCGTGGTGGGCTAGAAGCTAGATCAAATTGTACTTGGGGTTTATGCTTGTAAATATTTGATTGGTATCAGCTTGCTTTAAGCCACTCTCTCCGTCCCATAACGAATGTCGAAAAAAAAAGACTTCAGATTCGCTCTTGAGCAAGAGTATTTTTTTTTTTTTTTAATGAACATTAATTTTGTGACATGGTAGTAAGTTTTATTTTATCAAGTGATTTGCATTAGTACAGGAATTTATTGCATTTTGATCTTCTTTCCCTATACATATCTAACTATTTTATCATGTACGTTAGAAATATTTTTCATATCTTTGATCTATATGGTCCTGTTCTCTACACTACACTGCTGTTTTTTTCTGTTATGAAGGGCAGGAGAAGTCTTTGTATTGCTGTTTCGGTTGGTGATGTGGTTTATAGGTCTGGTTGCACTTGGGTTTTCACTTATGAGGCTATGAGCTTATCATTATGATAGGTCATAGTTGGGTCCTAGTAATGTTTGTATTTTGTCTATGCTATTTGGAGTAAAAGTAGATTTTGGAGTGTTTGCTTTCTATCTGTTGTCTGTCTACATTCTTGTTCATGTGTCTACATTTCCTAACCGTGGTTAAAGGAGTGAATTGAAGATGGTATATTTATTTCACAGGGCAAATTGGATATGCACTTGTGCCCATGGTTGCTAGAGGGATTATGTTGGGTCCTGACCAGCCCGTGATCCTCCACATGCTGGACATCCCACCTGCTGCTGAGGCGTTGAATGGGGTAAAAATGGAGTTGGTAGATGCTGCATTCCCCCTTCTTAAAGGTCTTAATAAATTTCTATTCTTCAATCAATACTACCTCCATCCCAAAGTGATCTTCATACTTTTTTCTCTATTATTACGAAGGAACTTTGAGCAATAATTTTAAGTTGATTAGTTATAATAATTTTTTCTCCATTATTGATACACCATCAACAATACTATCAATAACAAGTTTTAGATTTTCATTAGGACAATTGAATAAACTTAAATTATTGCTCAAAATTCAGTCGCAATAAGAGCGAAAAAAGTAGGAAGATCATTTTGGGACGGGGGGATTATTTAAAATGGCTATGAAACTAATCTAAGGATATTTTGTAAATGTAACAGGAGTTGTTGCTACCACTGATGTTGTTGAGGCATGCACTGGTGTCAATATAGCAGTCATGGTTGGTGGCTTCCCTAGGAAAGAAGGAATGGAGAGGAAGGACGTAATGACAAAGAATGTCTCAATCTACAAGTCACAAGCATCTGCTCTTGAGCAACATGCTGCTGCAAACTGCAAGGTGATTGGCACAACTTATTCAATTGCTTCCTCTTGTTTTCATTATGTGGAATATATTTATTGCATGTTACAATGTTTTCTTACCGAAGACGAGCATTTTCAATGTTGCGGTTTTATGTGGAGAGTATTCTCCACAAGGTAGTCAGCATAGTACCCTCGTGTATGCTACTATTGCACACAAATTTACATCTTTGCTCTTTCCTCGAGAAAAAAAAAACTTGTGCCCTCTTAACATTCTCTCAATTTCAGTTAGGGCTTATATCTTTTAATATTCTAGTCGTGTCTTTTCATTTATTTTTCAGTTGGCTCTTTCAGTTGATAAAAACTAACAAAATCGTTAGATAGAAATTTCGTATACGCAATCCATATTAATGGGTGTAGTAAAAATTCAATCTTTGGTGCTAATAGGGCATGCTCCAAGCCGTTCTCCTCTCAACCTTCGCCCTTCTCTCGTAAAATGAAAATAAGATGAGTACTACCTCTGTCCCAGTTTAAGGTCCTTAGTTCATCCCAGTTTATGGTTCTATGTTTTTGTGAGGTTTGTTTGAAGGAACTTTGAGCAACTAATGAAAATTTTAAACTTGTTATTGGTACTCCATGATAATACTATCAATAACAACTTTTAAATTCACGATAATTAGATTAACCAATAATTATTGCTCAAAGTTCCTCCAGACAAACAAAAAAAATTCTAAGAACCTTAAACTGGGACGAAGGAAGTATAAATTTACACTAGTTTAAATTAGGGCTCCAGATATCACACATAACCGAAAAGGAAGAAGAAAATTAGGTTTCTCATTTGCACTTGGATCAAGATTCGGGGGTAATTGTCTCCTTTACATGAACAACAAGAGGGTTGGAAATGGATAGGCTAACGAGAGATGGCCGAGTATGTGTTGTGGCTGATCACTTATTAGTTCTATTAGGGTACTCTGTTTTTCTATCTTTTCCGTATCTCCTAGTCATTTATTATTATATTTAATCAAACCCTTTAAATATTAACCTAAATATTAATTTATGTTAGTCACGAGATGGCACGTAAATGAAATCCTTATATATTTGACGGCTCCGTCAGTGCGGTAACGTGTACATTTCAAAATAAAAATAAAAATGAACATGGTGCGGACATATGAACAAAAATTGGACGGCTATATTTGAAAAACAAGTAGGGGGACAAAAATATGGGGGAGATAAAATCTCAAAGCTTGGAATCTCTTGGAATATCCAAGAGCTTAAGTATATGGATCCGCGCACAAGACTATTAAATTGCAACAATTGGCAAACAATTTCTAAAGAACTAAGTATATCTACAAATGATCCTCAATGCCAAAAGCGAGGAGACCTATCTGTCTAAAAGATGGGAATCCATGAAATCAAAATGTAGCAAAAAAAATACTATTGCCACAAAACCCTCTTGAAGAGGTTCGTCTGCTAATGAAAATCTCAATACAAATGCAAATGCACCAAATAATCATTATAGGATCGTACAACAATCAAATCATGATATCATGGTCAATGATGATGATTTGGTTGATGTGAATATAGAAGTTGCAATGAATTGCATAAATACGGGAGAAACGTATAAAAGAAATATCATGGTTGTTAATGATTCATTTGCCTCTATAATTAGTAATTACTGATACTGCTTCTAAGCAATAGAGGTTGAGCTTTGAATAGTATGCCACTATTTGAGATAGTGACATGAGTGACTTTCTTGCATATAAAAGGCATGTTTCAAAGGGAATAACTAAAGAAAAGTATATTGGATGAGGGTGCATTTCTTCCAATGCTTATACATGCCTTTAATAGGCAAAGAAGTTACTCGTGTCACTATCACAAATAGTGGCATACTATTTATACATAGTACATAAGTAGTATTGGTACACGGTACATTAGGTTTTGCCATTTCTTTTTTAGCTTGGACAATAAAATAATGACTGGAGAAAACTACTTGGTTTGAAATACGGTAATTCAATTACCTACAACTATACTATTATTCTGAATTTTTTTAAGCGACTCGTATCATATCTTACTACGAAAAGTGATATATGGTTATCAAAGAGTTGAGGTCAATGGAAAGATGATAATTTTGAATCTCTTTCCTCGAGTAAATCTGGTATACTGGCAATTCTTGACCAGTCCTTTGTCTGGCAATTGACTCTTGCACGGTTTTACTTTATCCACTATTAGATTGCATCGTCAATCTGTGGCACTCAAAGAAAAAAGTTTGTCCATTCGAATTTACCTGAATTTACGAATTTTGAAGTTCATTATCAATGCATACATGTAACTGAAGTTCTTCGTTTTACCCTATAGTAGAGCCCACTAAATATAGCTTCACTTTTTCATGCAGGTCTTGGTTGTTGCTAACCCTGCCAATACCAACGCATTGATCCTGAAGGAATTTGCACCTTCCATCCCCGAGAAGAACATTACATGCTTGACCAGGTTGGACCACAACAGGGCACTTGGTCAAATCTCCGAGAAACTAAATGTTCAAGTATCAGATGTTAAAAATGTTATCATTTGGGGAAACCACTCCTCAACTCAGTATCCTGATGTTACCCATGCAACTGTTAAAACATCAGCAGGAGAAAAGCCCGTCCCTGCCCTTGTTGGTGATGATGAATGGTATTTAATTTTTATTTTGAGTTTCAAAAATTAAAATTCCATGCAAGTGATTACGATTTGTTTCCACTACTTGCTGAACTACGCTGTGGTTATCTTGTTAGGTTGAAGACGGGATTTATTAGCACTGTACAGCAGCGTGGTGCTGCTATTATCAAGGCTAGAAAGCTGTCTAGTGCACTATCGGCTGCTAGTTCTGCTTGTGACCACATCCGGGATTGGGTTCTTGGAACTCCAGAGGTGGGATTTCTTAAAACATAACAATAGTGGTACTTCATGTGATTAAAATTTTAAACCCTCCATCCCAAAATAGATGTCCAAATTTATTTTTTCGAATTCGCTCTTGATCAAGAGTAAATTTGAAATTATTCGGAAATTCATTTTGGTCAAGAGCAAATTTGGTTTATTTTTTTTAAATTCTTTTTGGTCAAGAGCAAATTTGATTTTTTTGGGACATTCAATTTGGGACGGAGGTAGTATGAGATTGGGCTTCTTCTTGTTTATTTACTTATCATCCTCTTCGCTGTAAATTATAGGGCACATGGGTTTCTATGGGTGTTTACTCTGATGGCTCGTACAACGTGCCTGCTGGACTCATTTACTCCTTCCCAGTTACTTGCCGCGATGGAGAATGGTCGATTGTTCAAGGTGAGGATGCATCCATTTATGTTTTTTCTGAGAATATGCTTTGTCTTATCAAGATTTAAGGACAGTTTGCCTATATCGGACATCCATTCCCCCTTTCCTTTTGGCAAAAGCTTTAACATAAAATGTTTGGATTGGTGTACCATTTTTGGGGAAAACATTTTTCTTCAGCGTTTTGATTGAAAAACAAAATGAACCTACATAAAGCTAATTTTTGACATTTTCCGGGAAGTTAATTTGCTTAACAACCAAAATAAACCCACATAAACCTAATTTATAGCTTGTCAAAATGTTTTTGGGATATCCAACATTAGTGACTCAGATGCAAGGTTTGCCTACCTCACTGATGTATAGTATAGTAGTTACTCCCTCTGTCTATTTCAAATTGCAAACGTTGCGATTTTCGGTGTCCTACTTAAAATTGCAATGAAACGTTTATAATAATTTTAATCAATGGGAGACACTTGTTCTACTCACATAAACTAACCCACTACTATTTTCTACCCTACGATCTCTCTCTTACCCAACTATTTAAACTCACAAAACATCACTTTTTTTTTTTTTTTTATCTCAATCCTAATTCCCGTGCATAACCTTATGTTTTTTTGGATTCCTTTTTCCAGGACTTTCGATTGATGAGTTTTCAAGGAAGAAGCTGGACTTGACTGCTGAAGAACTCAGCGAGGAGAAGGCTCTTGCATACTCGTGTCTCACATAAATCATCTCCTATTAACAAGCCCATGCTTTGCATGCGAATCTCCGAGTAGAGTAGCTACAGCTTCTTTCCTCCCAAATAATGCCATTGTTGAATTCTTGTTGAATAGTCATGATTGAGATTCTGCTTGTGTAGATCTAATAGCTCAGTTTATTTTATTTCTGAAGGATTTTCAATTTGAACTCTTATTTTCATGGAAAGAGGAGTGTATTTGAATGAGAACTATGGGTGAATGTTATGAACAAGCGAAATGTTTTGATAGTTGGCTATATTGATTTTCTGGACTGATGGAAGCAACAGCCGTTACCCTTTGATTAATAACCTTCTCTGAGATTTCTCGGATATATTTGTCATTTAATTCGTTTGTGTCAGCCTCTTTTAATGAATCGTTATTAACTATTTGTATATCATTAAGCTGATTAGTTAATTTATCACTTATAAGAGTGGCTATGGCGGGATACTCGGAAAGATCGAGACTTTCAATTAATGCACGAGGAAAGACAGTGTTTGCGATTACATTGAAGTCTTTTGACTTGAGGTCATTAGAATTAGACAGAGACACGAACTCATAAGTGAGAAAGGGAGACCTAACTGACCTAGGGGAAATTGACTCTCTAGGGGGTGAGCTGACTAGCCCCAGATTCTCGATAGCAGTAGTCACAGGTCCGTATTCAATAACAGCCACAATATCATCTTCGAGGTTCAGCTGCTGGAACAAATCTTGGCCGTACCATGGTTCTGTTTCCTTAGCTTCGCCGACCAACGGTTCATCGAGTGACACGAATTCAGTATCGTAAGTCAAGTCTTTGTTTACCTTGATGCAGTACTCATTCTGGATGGTAGTAACTCTGCCGGCAGTCTTTCGAGGTTCCATATACCTTAGCTCTAGCTTGGCCCGGTCGAACTCGACATCTCTGAAGATTTCAAAACCCTTTTGCAGCTTTCCGTTGTGGTCGAACCATGGTTCTGCGAACTCGAAGTTTGAATACTCTTCACCTTCTTTCACATAGTAACTGTTGAGGGAAAGGTGGTAAGGTTTCATGTCTGACTTCTTGTAAGGGAGTTGCTTCTTCTTGAGTACCTCTATCTGTTTCTTCTCTGCTTTGTCAGTGGGAGTAAGCATGTATCCCAGCCCGAACAGGCCTCTGTGGTCTACCTCTTCTGTTAGATCTGTGGGTCCTTGTAAGTTCTTACCTAGCCCCAGCCCTGGTATGAAGCTCATGTTTCGAAGTATCTTGTAGACGGGTAGCACTCTATCCGAAGTTCTGGTGAGATCGTCATCACATATCTGAGCTTGTGCCACTATTTTGAACCCACTGAAGAGTCTGCGGTCTTCCTCGTGCTGAATCTGTAATACAGGCACTCCTTTCGTGTCGGTGCCTTGAGCCGTTACTAAGTCGCTGTAGATAACTGTCACTTCATTCCCTGACTGGAATTTCACGCACTGATGCATGGAGGACGGGACGCCATTAGATTTGTGGAGCCAAGGGCGTCCTAGCAGGATGGTGAAGGAGGATGGTATGTCGATCACTTGGAAATCTGTAGACAGAGTTTGCGTCCCCACGGAGATGGGAAGAGTAACAATTCCCAACACTGACCTGCATGTGGAGTCATAAGCCTTGATTGTCTGCTTGGAGGGTCTTAGAGTGGTTGCATCTATACCCACCACATTCATCATTCTTGACGGTAGTACATTGATGACGGATCCGTTGTCCACAAAGGCTCGAGGAATTTTCTTCCCACTGATTTCGACTGTGATGTGCAGAGGTTCATTATGATCAATGCCAAATGGAGGTTCATCGAGCTCTAAAAAGGTGATGATATTCCCGAAGTGAATGTTGTCGATCATTTGTATGACATTCTCGGGAGTGGTGTCTGATGGGACCATAGTGGCTGCCAAGTTGTTCTCAAGCATCTGGCGGTGAGCTAGAGATGAGGTGAGTAAAGACCACAGGGAGATGTGAGCTTGTGTTTGCTTAAGCTGCGTGAGGATGGGATCCTCCTTCTCGAGGTCGGTTTGCTTTGACTCCTTATTAAAATCCTTCTTTGTACCCTTGGGGTCTGACTGATATATCTGTCCGGATCTTGTGAGTAGGTTGATTTTGACTCGCGTGTCATATGGAGACTGCGGTATCTTTGCGGATTCTGCGAAGATTTCGGCTATAGATAGCGGTGGAGATTTAAGTGGACCGGAATCGCAATCTCCTAGAAGAGAAGCTTCTAAAGATAGTTCATCTAATGACAGCATATAACAAGAAGAATTACTATCATTAATAAACTTTGAAGTACAGTCTATCTCACTACTATAAGACTCGCAGTCTGCCACAATAGTTTTGGTCAGATCAGCGGTTACTTTCCTCTACTTCTATGTTGACTAAATTATCTATGGGGTTCTCGATGGAGCCATTATGGATTAACCTCTGAATTGACTTCTTCAAAGCAGTGCATTCTTCGGTAGTATGACCAGTGATCTCATGATAGTCGCAGTATCTTTCGGGGTTGTTTGAGAATGGTATGCAGTAGGCCTCAGGCCTCTTGAGTAGATCTTTTGATATTAGTAACTCGAGCATGTCGGTCATAGTGATCCCTAGCTTTCTGAAGGCGTTGGTCATCTCTGAGACATCAGTCAGACTCTCTTCAGACTTCTGAGCCACAATTTGCCTTGGATTGGTTATCACTTGGTCAATAATCAACCTTTGTATCGCATGTTTCAACTATGAGCATTCATTGGTGGTATGCCCGGTGATATTATGGAAGTTGCATAACCTCGTCGGATCACTGTTCGGGTGAGATTCGTAGCCTTTTAACGGTTTAAGTAGCCCCATTCTTGATAAACCACGGAACAAGGAGTTCATATCTAATTGTAGTTGCTCTAAGGCTTCGACCATTTTTAAGATACTGGCATCGTCTCCGTCTATCTCCACCATGTTGATGTCCATGGCGATGATCTTCCTTGGGTCCGCAATGACGCTGTCTTTGATGAGCTTCTGTACGATCTGCTTGATGGTGAAGCACTCATTGTTGGTGTGTCCGGATACTCTATGGTAGCCACAAAACTTGGACATGTCACACCCATGCTTGGGCCATTGGAATCCGCATTCCAGGGGAGTTATCACCCCAATCCTGACTAGTCCTCCGAGTAGAGCATTCATGTCTAGCCCCAGTTCGGCAAAGGCATCTATCATTTCAAGGATACCGATATCACCTCCGATAAGCTCGACCATGTTGACGCCACCATTGTTAGGGAGCGGGTTTGCTATGGTGTTCGTACCTTTAGGCTTCTCGATCTTTCCATTGGCTATGAGCTTTTGGATGAATCGCTTGAGTTGAATGCAATCGTCGGTGGTGTGGCCAATGTACTTGTGGTACTTACAGAACTTGTTTGCATCCAGATTAACCTTTTTGCTCAAGGGTTCGTAATTCTCAAGCGGCTTGATCAAGCGCTTCTTCATCAACACTTCAAAGACTTTGCTAGTAGGCATGACGAAGTCGTCGAAATGATCTTCTTTCTGTGGAAAGCTGCTTGCAACTGCTTGGACATCAAAGGTGGAGTCGTCTTGGACCATACTCACTTGACCAGCCATTTCTTTAGCCTTAGGAGCGACATTTGGTGGAGCTTTATAGCGGAATGAGGTATTTCCACTTTTGGCAGTTTCTTTAACAACACCAGTGATGCTGGCTTCATGTCTGACCCCAGCATCTACCATTTCCCGCAGATCGAGAAAGTAACCGTTACCAATCGCCACCCTAAACTCGGGCAACAAGCACTTGAAGAAGATTTGCTTTTGTTCCTTTGCCTTAGGAGGGTATTGAACTTCCGCTAGCTTGTGATTCTACCTCTTGTAAAAGTCATAGATAGGCTCACCGGGCCTTTACATGGTGTTCTCTAGATCAGTGCGGTTGACATGCCAGTCGAGGTTTGACTGGTACTTCTCGCAGAAAGTTGCGGTGATTTGTTCCCATGTCTCTCGTTCGTAGGGATCCAAACTCAAGAACCAACGGAGGGCGATTCCGTCTAAAGTGGTGTGGAAGACTCGGGCCATTTGATCGTTGGTGCAGTCACGGGCTCTCATGGCTAGCACATAACTGTCGAGATAAGTTTTGGGACAAGTGATACCATAGAATGTAGAGACCTTCGGCATTTTGAAGTCTCTAGGTAGAGCACCCACATTGCTCGGGTCGATGGTTTTGACTATCGGAGCGGATTGCTTCGAGACCGTGTCGGATAGCTTGTGGATCTGTTCTTGCATGGCAACCACTAGAGGGTGGTTAGAGAAATTTGTGCTACCATAGGCTTGAGCAGTGGGAGAAGTAGTAGAGACTGTGGGCACGGCGGCACCAATACTCAACGGTAGTGAAGGCGGTGGCAACTTGGTAGAGGACAAGTAACTACCCATCAATTCTGGTGACGGCTCATATGTACCTTGCTGGAGGCTGCTTTAGTACCGAAATCAGGAGGAGGGACCCTTTGGTAGTTGGGCAGCTTGAGAGGGATAGCATCCTCGTTGGAAGGATGGGTCACAGGCACTGTTTCGTCTTGGACGAAGATCACTTCTTCATTGTGGAAGCTTGTTTCCACACCTTTCTTCTTCATCTCGGTATGAAGATGGTCTTTGAACTCTTGGTTGACACTTTCTAGGGACTTGCTTCTGTCCTCAAGCTTAGAGATCTGTAGCATGAGGTTGGTGAAGAAATCATGGAGAGGTGGCGGAATGTCCGAGGGCTTGATACTGGCAGTGATTTCCGGATCAGCAGAAGCGGAGACTAGCGGAGTGGAAACATTAGGAGTAGTGTGCTCTGATGATGGAGACATTGTTGATGCAGAGACTGAAGACTGAGCTTGCGGAAGGCTTGACCGTTGAAGACGACCACCGGAACGGACCCAAACTTGCTTCTCTGTAGAGGTAGCGGACGAGAGGTTCAGGACGGGACAAGGCTCATGCAATGTATTTTGTTATTTACAAAACAATGTATTATTAGTCCTAATGGTTGGAAGGGGTACCCCTTTTTGGGTTACTATCTACAAAACCTGGGTCGGTGGAGGTCATCAATACGTCTGTAGACCCCTCGTTTTTCACCTGTATTGCACCTCCCAAACGGGCAATTTGGGCGAGGGTCCTATAGGGCAAGCGACTTCCACCGACCTAACGGATCCTAGCGACTAACCCTTGTTTAAAGGCATTTAACGTAACGTTCATGTTACTTCCGTTAAGTTTTTAATAAGTTGAGATCCTTGTACAAACTATCACTTGGCTTACTATATGCACACCCTTGTAGGGAATATCATTTTTTTGTGCTTTTTTCTCTCGAAGGATCTCGACTCATTAAAGACTTGACAGATGACGGCATGAACGACACGTTAATTGTCTATAAAGAAAAGCTAGTCAAACCAACCGGTCCACTTTGGAGTGTCCTAGACTCTGTGAGTGCATGGTTTGGAAATGAACAAGGGATTAACCTTGACTGCTTCATAAGTGAAAACAGTGAGTTAGATAGCCCGGGTGCCAAGAAGATAGAGGCGACAGGATCACCAAAATCTGTTCACTCAGCGGAGTATCCAGTAGGGTGTGCAGTGTGATACGGACCTAGTGGTAGTGTGCAGACAACAACTAGTTATTTTTTAGGGAGAAAACAGAGAGTTTTTTGTATTTACGTGTATGCAATGCAAAACAGTTAAAAAGGGTACAATAGGAAACAGTTAACATATTAAGGCACTAAAGTACAAGGGAAGCAGATATTTACAAGAGATAAAGTACAGGGGGAAAAGAATAAGTATACAATCATGATATTGACGAAAGTTTGACCCTCTATGTTTGAAGATGTTCAAAGCTAGTCCCCAGTAGAGTCGCCACTGTTAGTACCCGACCTGAAAATGAGTTACTAGGCATTCTAGAACTCACATAGACCTCCCAGGTATTTATGAACTGCGCAGGACTTATCCAAGATTTCCCGAAAAGCCCAGATAAGGAGATATTGACGACCTGATCGGATGAAGCCGCAAAGATAGACGTTATCTAATCATCCTCCAGAGTCCAGATTGATCAGAGCATTGGGAACCGAGCCAACAACTTAGACCGGCCGGGCGGCCAGTCAGGGAAGGGCCGGGCGGCCACTCCTTCCGGGTCAGAAACCCTATAAATAGGTGACCTCAGTTCATAATTTCGAGACACAATTCTCTCCCCCGAGTTCTACAGTCTAAACTGCAGACAGAACTCTCTCTCTAAGCCACCTTTCTAGAAATCCCGAAGGTCCGACGAATCCGCGCAAGAGATTCGATTTCGTTCTTGTCAAGATTGGTGAGAATTCTACATGTTTTCTTAGTGTAGATCTGATTTATGCTAGTTTCATTATGTTTATACATCTATATACATATGATTCATAACGTGTTCTTCATGTTCTTACTAGAATTCATAATATGCTCTATATCTGGGGTAACGATCTTCACGCTTATGTGTTATTTCATACATGTTTCATGATGTTCTTATTATTATGCTAGATCTACGGCTTATCCTGCGTAACATGCTAGATCTAATGTTTTAATCCCTATTTATATGCATAGCCGATGATGATCTCCAAGATCTAGGAACTACTTCGAAACCCTAAACTTTAGGTAGTTATTCCCATGATCAGTAATTCTCCAATGATGAATATGAGGACTAACATTGATCTTATCAATGGTATAATCATTATTCTAGGATGTGATCATTTTGTATGATTCTTTCTCCTCCCTCTTCATTATGCATGATCCCGCTTCTTCTCTCTATTCCGATTATGTGCGAACTACGTCGACCTGAGCTTCTCATCATGAGAGGAACTTAGGCAATCTTCGAATCCGGTCTCAATCACTAACACACTACTAACACCTTCATCATGATAGAAAGTCCGATCTATCGGGCGATAGGAGTGATAACTTAATATTCTTCTATTGTCGTAACTTGACCTCCGAACCCTCTCTGTTAGCTTTTTCTCAATGTTTTAGCTCGATAAAAACAACGTGGTCACTCTTAATAAGTTAAATTTCAACTTGAATATCCTAATCCCATAGAAAAGATAAAATGAGATAAATAAAAGAAACACTTCCCGTGCGTCGCCCGCATTTTCAGAAAGGGTTATTCACACCTATATCAAACGTAACAACAGTGAAATAGTATCCAACTTTGGGTTGACTTCTTATACTTAATGGAGTAGATAAAAGAATCCAATTTGACTACTTAAATTAACCCAAGTAAATTTAGGATTAATTACTTAAGTCAAATTAAGTGTAATTATAAATTACTTTTTAATACAAACATATGAATTATTCCACAATAAAGATATCACGAAAATACTCTACTTTAATTATATTGGACTACAACAAATCCAAAATAATAAAACCATGTAAAAAGTACTTTCGATATCTTTAAACATGAATGATTTAAATGTAAGTATTTGAACTATGGATTTACCATAAATGGAAATATCCCAATTTACAATTATAGCTTTGAAATCCACATCAAGTATACAAATATTGACATCGGTCAACTAATTTAAGAACCATAAAATGGACTCACTCAAAGTGTACCTTCAATCAATATTGTGACGACCCGTCCCAATTTCCTATAAATTTTACGCAGAATATTATTTTATAATTTAATTTGTGTTAGTTTGATTATTTTAAAAGACTTATTTGATCTATTAAGATATTAAATAAAAGTATTTGAGTTGCAAAATGATTAACTAGCATGAGTAGAAGCTAAAATAGTTGAGTTAGTAATTTTAAATAATGATAAGGGGTGAAGTGTTAAAGTTGAAACCTTAGGGGTTAAATGTAATTGATTAACCTGGAGGGGCCTAAGTGTAAATTTCCAATTATTTAACCCATCTTCTCTTTCTCTCTGCGCAGACAAAAGCAAACACTTTCCCTTTTCTTCTCCATTCTCCCTCTGTTATGCGAGTATGGGTTTTGATCCAAACTTTCTTCAATTTCTCATTATTTATTACGCCGTTCTAAAATCCGACTTCGCCAAAATGTTCGGGGCGTCGAGTAGATCGAATCTAGCCGATCAGAAAAATATGTCAGTGGTACTGTTTTCAGTACTATTTTCGTAGCAAGTAAGTAACTACTCCACTTTAAATCATAATAATGTTCATATATATTATATATGATACTTTTTCTGGTAATTATTGCTTTGTGGGTAGTATTAGAGCTACTTGCTATTTTGGCTATTTTGAGGGTATTGCTACTCTGGAAATCACTTCGTTGATTTATATATATATAAGATAGAAAGTTGAGATAGTACTTTTGAGACGGGGAATTATAGTTAGAATGTTAAATAAATATTTGGGGGAAGTTGTAATAGTACTTTTGAGACGGTGAATTATAGTTAGAATGTTAAATAAATATTTGGGGGAAGTTGTAATAGTACTTTTGAGACGGTGAATTAGAGTTAGAATGTTAAATAAATATTTGGGGGAAGTTGTAATAGTACTTTTGAGACGGTGAAACATAGTTAGTAAGAAAGAATTGATTATCACTGGTGGAGGTGAGTGGGCGACCGCCCAAATAGGGCCGGCGACCGCACATCTATCTGGAAGGTTTTAGAGCTTGGAAAGTAGTTTTGGGCGACCGCACAAATGGTTGTGGGCGGCCGCACAGTTTGGCTGGAAGAACTTAAGTTGTTCCAATTAATTTGATTTAATGTTCAATCTTTGTCTAGGTTTTGGGTCCTATTCTAGTGTACCTAGATAGGCGTTGTGGAACACGAGGGTGTTAGGAATTGGTTCGATTATGAACGGGTGAAAGGCATGGGATTTTAGTTAAGTGCCTTAAGGATTTGTTTAACATCTTAATGATGTATTTGTTTGGATTCCCTAATTTGGAATCATAAACGTAAAGGAATGGTTGGGTTCATTGTCTTTGGGCTCTTTATGAGTAACTTCTTGTTATCATCTTTATGATGCTTTTGTGAGATTTCCTACTTTGAAATCCTTTGTTTGAGAAATGTTTCTAATGCACAAGTTGTTGGGTTCTTTATGAGCAGTTTATCATCTTTATGATGTACTTAGTATGTTTCCCTATTCTGGAATCATACACTGATTGTGCTTTCGTTTAAAGTCCAGATGGTCTTACTTGGTTGAGTCGGGCAGTGATGAATATTATAATGGCACCCGAGTCAAGTTCAGTATAATGTTCTTCACTGGTAACCCCTTTTTACCCCTTCCTGATTGTGTGGTTGGGATGAGCTAGCTCCCTTGTGTGAGTATTATAGCTATACGTTTTAGGGTTATTACTTTGTGTCATTTTCCCACCGTTGTTCTTGTTGTTGTTTGGTTCCGGAACCCTTGCTTCAGCTCTTTGATGCTGCCCTATTGATCCTGCTCATCGATGCGGCTTTGTTGATGATGTTCAGATTATTATATCCTTTTGGGAGAACCTTGACTCATTATCCTTTGTAATGTGTTTATTTCAGCTTTGTGTGCTGTATGATGAGCTGGTCGTTATTTTCAACCGGTATGCGATGGTTGGCGATAGAGAGCCTCTCATTTGTTGTGTAATACCTGTTATTCAGTTATCCAGTTTATTCGCATGATACTATGCCATGTAGTTGCATTAGTAAATTACTGAGATTTATCTCACCCCGTTCCTTTCAAATTTGTTTTCCTTAGTTCACAGGAAAGCTAGAGGTTATAAGCCGTGAGATCTGATGTCGTGGGACTTTTATGAGCAGGTTATACTCTTTTGGGATAGCTGCTCTACGGATCCTTTATGTATTCTTGTTGTGAGGACGTGGTTGTACAGTATTAAGTATGTACTGTTGTCTTTTGGGTATTTATGTTATTGGCCGTTCCTTCTTCCGTACTTGTAAATAGTCTCCGAGTTGTAATCTCGTTGAGGTATAGTCTCAATAGCCGATGTGGTTTTGCCATTGACTTGTTTATGATATTATATTAGTTTTATAGCAGAGTTCACGCGCCTGGTTCGGTAATTAGCTTTTTTGAGATGTATATATTGCTATTCTGATATTTATGGAATTAAAATTTTCGGGGCGCGACAGTTGGTATTAGAGCATTGGGATTAGATATTGAAAGGGAATAAGAACTCCGATATTGAATAGGTTTCGATACTTGAGTGCTATGATTTTGAGCGGTTTAGAAAACTAAGTTGTCTTGAAGTCGATTAGCTTCCTTGGTCATGGAAAATTCGCGCAGTAGTAGAAGCATAATGAATTAGTGGATGAGTTTAAAATAGAAGTTGGTTGGGTTAAGGGTGTGATATTGACGTCGAGTGTTTCTTATCTTGTGGTATACCAGACATAGGACTGGTATTAATAGTATTGGTTCCATTGGGGTTAGTTGGTTTGAGAATCGAGAGTGTGAGTCTTTGAAGACTTAGGCGTATCTATTTCGTAAAGTGGATAACGTCTCGTGCTATATACTCATGTTTGTCCTCATTCCTGGATTTATGTGGAGGTGTATTCTCGAATATGAGACTACGGGATTGCTACTGGTATATATAAGGTGATTTAGTTATGTCACCTATACGGGATATTGATGAGTTAAGTGGTATGGCCTAGCTTCCTATGTGTCACGAATCTCTTGTTTGTCATCGATTGGTGGTGAATATTTCTATTCTGGTATGTGTGACTTTGCTTAGAAGCATAATGGATTGTAAGTTAATGCATCTCTTGTGAGAAGTTAAATTAATCTTCATGGAAGAAAAGTGTTTCAGAGATTAGGGGAAAGCTTGAAGTTGAGTATTTTCGGATATTTCATTTTGGTCACTGAGTTTGTAAATGTTTCAGATCTGTCCCTGTGTAGTTTCGGAAGCTTGATTGAATTGTGGTTAGTCATAACTTATTCATTTTAAAACAGATTCAAGTGATTTTTGAGCCTAAATCGATTAAATTTTTGAGAGCTTTCCGTTTGATTAATTTTGTAATTTTAGATATGCGTTGAATTACCTCAGAATCTCGGTTTTTGTGCTATTGAATTGTTTACAGTTTTGGGGAAATTAGTAAATTAAAATGATCGTAAGTTATTCATTTTAAATTGGAATTTGATAATTCAAGTGTCTAATTTGACTATATTTTCAAGACCTTTCCAATGATCTTATTTTCATAAGATGATTTTTTGTATCTTATTCCCAGAATTCGAGTCTTGGTTCTGTAGAACCATAGGGATATATTGAATAGTGTGAATTTTAGATATATCGTAAGAAATACATCCGAGCTCGTAATAGAGTGATTCTTTAGGCTAAATTGTATGTTTATTATGAATTCGTGGTTATGTCATTTAGATGGATAAATGGTCTAGTGGTATCGAGGAATGTTGTTTTCAAATCATAATTTGATTTTGGGGGTGAATTACTTAAGGACATATTGACATATACCAAGTAGTAGGCTGAGAATTAATACCAATTTGGGATTATATTAAAATTGATTGAATGAAACAATGGTTCGTAAGATCTAGCACGAGTTAGAGGATGTATTGTTTTTCAATGGTTTCCTTCAGGTATTTATTGATCTCTACAAGTGGAAACAAATATGTAAAATGAGATACGCATATTTCTGGGATTTTCTTGACTTTAGTAGGGATTGATAAGTGTGAAATCAGTTTTCGAATATTGAAATGATGATTGATGACAATTTAAGTATTGATATTGTTTCGTGGATTTGACTAGTATCACTGTTATCTTAAAAAGTATGACCAGTGTTATATTTTCTTGGAGATATGTCAAGTTTCCCCATTATATTGAAAATTGATAAATCAATTATCTATAGTGATGCTTCCAAATAGAGATTGAGGTATGTAACGATTCAAGGTGATAAAGTATTTGTATATGTTTTGAGGATTAACTCTTGATAAATAGAAAATGAAAATCCATGAGATCTATAGATCATATCCAAAATTAGTATGATTCAAAGTCTCTACGACCTTTACTACTAATTTAACACAACAACGCAAAATTAAATCATAGAGAACTATTTTCATATTTCCTTTGATTTAATCCAGGAGTCGTTCTTGCGTAGAACGCGTTCTACACTAGCGTTAGTGTAGAACGCGTTCCTACATAAGAACGACTCCGCTCAAAATTACACACACTAAACACACAGATCCAGACGCCATGACCTTGATCAAACGCCTGCCTTCTCTTTTATTTTTTATGCCTTTTCATTCAATTTAATATGCCTGAAATTGATTTGATTTATGTCTTGTCTAAGTCATTGCCTTGTTTGTATGCCTTGGCCTTGAGCAAATGCCTTGTCTTCAATTTTTCATGCCTTGTCTTTCATTTTTTTATGTCTTCTCGTTTATTTTTATATGCCCTGCCTAGTCATTGCCTTGCCTTTGTTTGTCTGTCATGGCCTTGATCAAATGCATGCCTTCTCTTTCATTTTTTATGCCTTCTCATTCATTTTAATATGCCTGTTATCAATTTGATTTATATTTTGCCTGTTATAGGCTTCATTTGTGCCTATCCAATTAAATCACATTGTCATATACCTCTACGGCCTTTTGTTCAATTAAAATGCCTTCTCATGTGTGATGGGATGCCTGTTATGGGAATTATTTGTGCCTGTTCTATGCATCAAAATGTCTAAACATGCCTTGGTAGTGTCAAAACATGTGCCTGCTCTAGTGTTAAAATCTGTCTGATGTAATATTGAAAAATGCCTCCTACAGTTTCGAAAAGTACCTGGTGAGTTTTCATGAGTTCCTGTTATTTACATCAATGTCACCGCGCCTTCTCACAGGGTTCCGCTTATTTTCAAATCTGCCACTCCGCTTTTTTAAAAAACACGTTCTACACTAGCGTTAGTGTAGAACACCTTTTTCTCAAGATTTTCTGTTAATCCAATTATTTACTTGCAGTATTTTTCACCGTTTCATGATACATGGAATCATCAATAACAAGCACATGAAAATTATCAGTCCATCATAATCATTCAAATTTAATATGTTTACACAAACAATTAAATTACTTGTTCAAAGATTTCATCTTTCAAGTAAACAATAATTATATAGACAAATAAATAACGTACCAAATCAACTACGATTAACAAGAAAATACATGATAATAATTTCTCTTAGATTGTTGGAATATAAATTACGCAACAAGTAGATTAAACAAATAATCAAGGGGGGCAATCATGCATTCAACAGTGTAATCGCAGTATAACCAACAACTAAAGTAACACGCAAATAAAGCAACTTTAACAATAATAAAATTAAAGAGCAAGTTAGAAACTTATCGGGATAGATCGAGTCGCCTTAGGAAGACTGTCCTAAGAGAAATTATTGCCACCTACTTGTGCGATTTCGGATACAGACAAAGTCTTCCGAGGATAAAACGATCTCATGATTTGAGTCAAGAAAGACGCACACAGACTCAAATCCAACTGCGGCTCTATCTCATTCACCTGAGTCTCTCGTAATTTCACCATAGATTAAAAGATTATTAAGCCACAAATCAACCACTCAGCAAAGATACACAAGAACGAACAATCGGAATTGAAGAAATAAACCGGACGGGACGGAATAGTTCAACGCACGCTTAAAGCACTTCACATGCGGCGGCTGCCATACTCACTATCATCCTCTGTCACTTATTTTTCTTGTTCTCGTGTCCTTTATAGCATTATGGTTGGTTTTCCATAAACTAGTCCACCAAGTTGAATTGCAGTAAAAATAGGATACTAATATCCTATATCAAACGTAACAACAGTGAAATAGTATCCAACTTTGGGTTGACTTCTTATATGGAGTAGATAAAAGAATCCAATTTGACTACTTAAATTAACCCAAGTAAATTTAGGATTAATTACTTAAGTCAAATTAAGTATAATTATAAATTACTTTTGGGAGGGGCTATTGCCACTACATTTTTTGCTTATCCACTATATCATTAACAATCAAGCAAAATAAATCATTGATTAGACTAATTTGCCCTTAAAAGTACTTGCCAACTATAAGATTATAAGAAATTGCCAAATTACCCTTTAATTTATCTTTTCTTTCATTAATGAAAAAGATATGCATTTATTAGTATATTTGTAATTTTAGTATTAGTTAATGTATTATTCTCACAATTCACAAAGATAAAAATTCAATACACAAAGTTATATATATATTTAATGAACTAATATATATTTGAAATAAATAAAAAAAGGCACTAATATAGTACATACACAACATCAAAAAATAAAAAGTTTTTTTTTTTTTTTTTTTTTTTATGAAAACAATCATGCTACAAGAATAGTCAAAGCTACATAATTGTAACTTTATAAACATTATAATATAAACAAGTCAAAATAAAAAATCATTAAAAGAAACAATAAAAAATTCTATGGACAATTGAGAATTCTTGAAGCATAACATAACTCTGAACCCTCACACGATTTCGGCCAATCTATGGGTCATAACTCCCTCCGTCCAAAAAACAAATGTCTATTTTTTAAGGGAAGGTCTCTGGTGCGGCGGCCGCACCCCATGCGGCGCGCCGACCATGCCCTTTTTTTTTTTTTTTTTTTTTTGCCCCACAACCTTTTTTGCCTTCAACAAAAGTAACACTTCTTATAACGAAATGTAACACTTTTTCTATTCAAATGTAACCCTTTTTTCTAAAAAAAATGTACCACAATTTTGCTACAATAGATAAAGATAACATAAAGATTGACAACTAAATTAATGTAACACTTTTTATAAGGGAATGTAACACTCATTTTTTCAAATGTAACACTTTTTTTCTCCGAAAATAACATAGGATTGACAACTAAACTAATGTTACATTTTATAAAAAATGAATGTAACATTTTTTTTTTCTCAATTGTAACAGTTTATATTCCTTAATGTAACATTATATATGAAATGTAACAATTTTTTATTGAGAAAGTAACAATTGAAATGCAAACCCATTTTTTTTTTTGTAAAATTGATGTTACATTTGACAGTAGAAAAAGGGTTACTTTTTGAAGATGAAAGTGTTACTTTTATCAGAACAGAGTGTTACATTTCAGCTGGCAAGCACCTCAAACTTTTTTATGTGTAAAAAAATGTTTAAAAAAAAAAAATCAAACCATATCATGAGCTATGTAGTTTTATTCGTCTCGTTGAGACGAACACAACGGTATTTTTTATTTTTTTTTTCTGAGTTATAAATCTCAAGATATGGCATTTTTAAGTTAATGGGTTTTTTTTTTTTTTTTTTTTTTTTAAGGTGACACGTGGCAGCGATCTGGGAAGAGGGGAAGGTGAATCTCGCCGTCGGATGTAGCAATGGAGAACAAGGCGAGAAGCAGCGGAACCATTCTCACATGAGACGGCTCGCCGCACGCCATGCGGCCGTCTCATACGAGAATTTGTCATTTTTTAATTTGAAATATTATTCTTTCAAAAAAAAAAATTGAAATATTATTCCAAAATAGATTTTTATTTAAATAATTTTGTTGCTAAATGACTTTTTACCCAAAAAAATGAAAAGTCATAAGTATTTCATTTTACACTTAAAAAAATTAAAAGCTTAAATCGTATAGCAAAAATATTTATAAATATTTTACTATTAAAATTTTCAAATTTCCTAGCGGAAGAATAACTGATTTCGCTTTGAATATTCCAAATCAAAGAAGGGATTCCTTATTTATTTTTTGAAGCTTGGATTTTCTTGATTAAATTATGAAGAACCAGAATATATTTAGTATACTATAAATTATCTAGCAAGCTCCTAAATTTAACGAATAGGTTAGGTTTATTTTGTTTAATGTGTTTCTATACTTAGCGTCTAAACTAAATGGTATTTTTGGCATGTAACAAAATGTTTCAATTGCTCATTAAATATAAAAGGACGATTTGGTCAATTTATAAAAAATGTAGTGGATAAGTAAAAAGTGTAGTGGCATTAGCCCCTCCCATTACTTTTTAATACAAACATATAAATTATTCACAGTTACTTGCCGCGATGGAGAATGGTCGATTGTTCAAGGTGAGGATGCATCCATTTATGTTTTTTCTGAGAATATGCTTTGTCTTATCAAGATTGAATTTCCAAATAATAGTTTTTTTTAAAAATAATTACCAAAACAACAACCCTAAAAACTTATTTACCAAAGTAACACTTTTTGCTAAAACCGGAAGTGGGATTTCCGGTTTTAATGTTGAATCCGGAAGTCCCACTTCCGGAATTGACTTTTTCCTCTTTTTTTTTTTTTTTTTTTTTTTCGCGAAATCTGAATTTTTTTTATTTTTTTTTTGAATCCGGAACTGGTATTTCCGGTTTTAATTTTTTTTTTTTTTTTTTTTTGAAATAACAAAAAACATTAAAACAATTCTATAGGATGTTTATTTGGTTAATTTGGACTTAAATTGAATGAGTTATGGTTGCTCAAAGTTGAGTATTTAATCAACAATTCAAATTTTTTCATAATTTTGAAGACTGTTTTTGACATACTTAGACTAGGATTTGGCAAAAAGTGTTAAAACAAATTTTGTTGTACTCTGTATGATCTTTCTATAGAATGTTTATTTGGTTAATTTGGACTTAAATTGAATGAGTTATGGTTGCTCAAAGTTGAGTATTTAATCAACAAGTTTATTTATTTATTTATTTCCTATGTGACCGGGATGCGGTCACTGAATAATCGGATTTATGTATTAATGTTGGATTTGTGGACAAGTTTATTCTATTATTCAGTGACCACATCCCGATCACATAGGAAATAAATAAATAAATAAACTTGTTGATTAAATACTCAACTTGGAGCAACCATAACTCATTCAATTTAAGTCCAAATTAACCAAATAAACATTCTATAGAAAGATCATACAGAGTACAACAAAATTTGTTTTAACACTTTTCGCCAAATCCTAGTCTAAGTATGTCAAAAACAGCCTTCAAAATCATGAAAAAAATTGAATTGTTGATTAAATACTTAACTTTGAGCAACCATAACTCATTCAATTTAAGTCCAAATTAACCAAATAAACATCCTATAGAAAGATCATACATAGTACAACAAAATTTGTTTCAACACTTTTCGCCTAATCCTAGTCTAAGTATGTCAAAAACAGCCTTCAAAATCATGAAAAAATTTGAATTGTTGATTAAATACTTAACTTTGAGCAACCATAACTCATTGAATTTAAGTCCAAATTAACCAAATAAACATCCTATAGAAAGATCATACAGAGTACAACAAAATTTGTTTTAACACTTTTCGTCAAATCCTAGTCTAAGTATGTCAAAAATAGCCTTCAAAATCATGAGAAAAATTGAATTGTTGATTAAATACTCAACTTTGAGCAACCATAACTCATTCAATTTAAGTCCAAATTAACCAAATAAACATCCTATAGAATTGTTTTAATGTTTTTTGTTTTTTCAAAAAAAAAAAAAAAAAAAAAAAAATTAAAACCGGAAATACCAGTTCCGGATTCAAAAAAAAATAAAAAAAATTCAGATTTCGCGAAAAAAAAAAGAAAAAAAAAGGAAAAAGTCAATTACGGAAGTGGGACTTCCGGATTCAACATTAAAACCGGAAATCCCACTTCCGGTTTTAGCAAAAAGTGTTACTTTGGTAAATAAGTTTTTAGGGTTGTTGTTTTGGTAATTATTTTTTTAAAAAACTATTATTTGGAAATTCAATCGTCTTATCAAGGTTTAAGGACAGTTTGCCTATATCGGACATCCGTTCCCCCTTTCCTTTTGGCAAAAGCTTTAACATAAAATGTTTGGATTGGTGTACCATTTTTGGGGAAAACAATTTTCTTCAGCGTTTTGATTAAAAAACAAAATGAACCTACATAAAGCTAATTATTGACATTTTCCGGGAAGTTAATTTGCTTAATAACCAAAATAAACCCACATAAACCTAATTTATAGCTTGTCAAAATGTTTTTGGGATATCCAACATTAGTGACTCAGATGCAAGGTTTGCCTACTTCACTGATGTATAGTATAGTAGTTACTCCCTCTGTCTATTTCAAATTGCAAACGTTGCGATTTTCGGTGTCCTACTTAAAATTGCAATGAAACGTTTATAATAATTTTATCAATGGGAGACACTTGTTCTACTCACATAAACTAACCACTACTATTTTCTACCCTACGTTCTCTCTCTTACCCAACTATTTAAACTCACAAGACATCACTTTTTTTTTTATCTCAATCCTAATTCCCGTGCATAACCTTATGTTTTTTTGGATTCCTTTTTCCAGGACTTTCGATTGATGAGTTTTCAAGGAAGAAGCTGGACTTGACTGCTGAAGAACTCAGCGAGAAGAAGGCTCTTGCATACTCGTGTCTCACATAAATCATCTCCTATTAACAAGCCCATGCTTTGCATGCGAATCTCCGAGTAGAGTAGCTACAGCTTCTTTCCTCCCAAATAATGCCATTGTTGAATTCTTGTTGAATAGTCATGATTGAGATGCTGCTTGTGTAGATCTAATAGCTCAGTTTATTTTATTTCTGAAGGATTTTCAATTTTGAACTCTTATTTTCATGGAAAGAGGAGTGTATTTGAATGAGAACTATGGATGAATGTTATGAACAAGCGAAATGTTTTGATAGTTGGCTATATTGTGTTTCTGGACTGACAGAAGCAACAGCCGCTACCCTGCCTTCTGATGACCTTTACCCTGCCTTCTGATGACCTACTTAGGTCGGTCGCGCGCTGCAGTGAGTTGTTCAGATTTTTATGATGTATGTATAAATATGTTTGTATATATTAGACATGCTCAACCGGTTCAAATGAACCGGCGAACCGGCGGTTTTTGAACTGGCCAAAACCGGCAAAACCGGCGAACCGGAGCCAGAGGAAATAATCTGAACCGTGAACCGCCGGTTCACGGTTTTGTAAGGTTTACTGCTGAAAACCGGCGGTTTGAACCAGCGGTTCATGAATCTCAACCGTCAATTTGGAAAACTTTTGAATCTGGGCCATTGATGTTTGTGACCGTTGGCTACTTGGCTGGAGATTGATTCCACGCGTCACGCGCCTCTGTCCGCCGCCTAGCCGTTTGAAACTAGCCGTTATGTTTCTAACGGCTAGGACTAATCTGCAAAAAAAAAAAAAAAAAAAAAAAACCCCTTCCAGCCCCATTTAACTATAAATACCCCCTCCTCACTATTTTTTCACACAATCTTACAAACTCTCTCTCTCTACTCTATTAATCTCTCTATAAATCCCTCTTGTGAACTTCGTTACTTTTTTCATTAAATTTCTGACGAAAATTCTTTTTTTTTTAACTGTCAGCCCTATTTTTTTTTTCTCATTTTAGTCCTTTTTTTCTCATCCTTTGGTAACTATGGAGGGAAATTTTAGTCAAAGAGATGGAAAAGGTCACGCTAATGATGAGTATGAGGCATTTAATCAATTTAATCCATTTCTTTTCAATGAGTAATGCAATTGAAGTGATTCGCAACGTAGAAGATTGTGAAGGTGATGATGACATTCAAGAGATTGACCGTCCATTCATTTCACCAACCCCACCCACCCAAGAAAGTTATGAAATTGATCAACAATCAATGGGGAGGTGGAAGGGGACGGGAAGGAGGTAGAAGCGGTGGTGGACGCGGACGGGGAATCAAAATCCGATATAATGACGATACATTACACAAAAAAGCCCATTCCCAATAGTGAAGATACGTTCATACTTGAATGTAACTATTGCCCGAAGGCTTATCCTTTCACCAAGGGTGGTGGATATGGTACCGCTAAAGGCCACGACTAGGAATCATCCCGATAAATTGGCGGCGGTGGAAAAGTCTCAAACTCAACTACAATTCACCCCTCAATCTTCTCAAGGTACGTCTTCTACTACTTTATTAAAATTTAATATGACTAATTATAGAAAATGTTTAGCCAAATTAGTTAGTGGGAAAGGTCTTTCATTTAGTTTTGCTAGCGATAAATTATGAGAACTTTTTGGAAAACTTTGTCTAAATCCCTCCGCCCAAAAAGTACCACGTCAATCTCTTACACGTGATGTTGCTACGGTTTGGAGGGAATTTAAATTTAAATTGATTCAAGAATTTTCGAAAATGGAAAATAAAGTTTCAATTTGTTCGGATATTTGGAGTGATCTATGGTAACACCATAATTATAAGGGTGTTACATGTCATTGGGTCGACAAATCATGGACAATACAAAAACGATTAATTGCATTTAGGGATTTTGATACTCAACAAAATGCTACAAATATTGCAAACAGACTTCTCACCATTTTGAACGAGTATAATTTGGTAGGAAAAGTTTATTCAATTGGTTTTGATAATGCAAGTGCTAATACGGCTAGTTTACCTGATTTAATTACATATTGTCAACCTTCTATCGGTGGGAAATATTTTCATGTTATATGTATATGTCATATTTTAAATCTATGTGTTCAAGATTTTTTAAGCGACATGAGTCCCACGATTACTCCCATTAGAGATGCTATTAGTCATATTGGTAGATATGCTTCAATTAAAAACAAATGGCTTCGATTTTGCAAGATCAAAGGTGTGAAGGAAATACGATTTGCTCCCGATGTGTCGCATATGTGGAATTCCACCTATAGAATGTTGTCTCAATATATGGATTACAAGGATGACGTTTGTGCATTTTTTAATAGTATAAACTATCGGGAGCCAATATTTCCATTTCAATGGGATGCTTTGTCGCGCCCAAGACCCGTGGTCCTACTTGGCCCCACGCTCGGGTCACGAGTGGAAGACGTTATAAAACATTTTTTTAAAATTTTCGGAATGTGCTTTTAAAAAGTTTAACAAAATCACACTTGAAGTTCAAAGACTTCATCTAACTTTAAACAAACTTTACAACGAAAGTACTTAGCCCGAAGGCTTACAAACTTTTATCCAAATGTACATACACCATCATTAACCAAAATAGGTGTGACCATAAGAAGTACGGGTACTCTACCCAAAAGGTTTACATTTACATAATGTAACCTTCATAAAACAAGTCCCAACTCTTACCGCTCCAACGTCCTCCCGTGCCAAGTGTCCTATCCCCTGGACCCGCCTTTATCTAAAACAGTAAACAAATAAAGGGTGAGAATAAATCTCAGTAAGCTACTAAAATGCAACTACGTTTCATGCTAAAATGATAATCATAAAGAATAGTATCATAAGCAATCACATAGCACATAGTATGAGAGATAACATCAACTCATATACCACAATTAACACAAAGGCCACACTCAAGTGGATACCAAGCCAAGGTTTACCCAATAACATAACTGTCTGAGAATACCATCTGAGAAAACCAACTGAGAAAACCATCTGAGCAGCATAAATAGCTGAAGCCGGGATCCCGAAAACCAAACCATAACCAATAGAACCAAAGTAACCAGAGAGGGAAACATGACACAAAGTCATAACCTAAATGCTCACCAAAGGGAGTGATTCATACCATTCAAGGCCAATCTGGACTGGGGAAACAGAGAAGGCACAGTAGACACCTTATAGTGAACTTGGCTTGTGTGCCACTATAATTCTCCCACCGCCTGACACGAGGTACCAATGGAAAACCTTATAGTGAACATACTTGTACCACTATAATTCTCCCATTGCCTGACTCCACAACAAGACCAGCTTGACTTTTCATAAGAAGCACAGTAATGAATACTTGCTAAACAACAACAACCGGGGCAATGATTCTAAAATAATGAACCAAGCCAAACACATCAAAGATGCACATAAAGAATCACTCACAAAGAGTCTACAACAACATGATTCAAGGTCACAATACATTCTTGCACACACTTGAACACCCTTCTCATTAACCATGATAATATCCCAGGACACTTATATATTAGTCCTAGACAATACCCCAAGGATTAAACCAAAGTTAACCTTCTATATCTTACCTTAACCAAACTATAAGATTCAGGGGAAAGTGTGCGGGCGCCCAAAACAGGGTGTGCGGTCGCACACATTCTGATTTCTCAAGAACAAAATCTTCCAGATAAGTGTGCGGCCGCACGCCCCTTCTGGGCGGCCGCCCAACACACTCGACAGGCCAAAACCCAAAATGATTTATACTCCTTTCGTTTCACCGACCCAAAAGTACAACACTAACGTTTATAACTTTATTAAGACTACAAAATTAGTCTCAAAACAACTTTAATACTACTTTGCACCCAACCAAACCAACATACTAAATACTCCCTTTGTCCCAAAATTACAAGTATAACAAATATTACCCAAATCACAAAATAACAATTATAAGTATCAGATATAACATCTATGACCATTTTAACATTTAAAGGGGAATTAGTAACTTACCTATTTCTAGAAAAAGTATCGCTGAAACAAGTTTTGTTCGGGTAGAAATGACCTATTCGACGCCCTGGTCATTTTTATATAATTAGTTTCTAAAACGGATAAGTAAATAAAAAGAATTAAATCGAAATGGGTTGAACTTACCTTTTCTTTTAACCCTAGGAAGAAACGAGGAAGAAATGTTGCTGAACATAAACATACGCAGAGGGAGAGAAAAGATGGATAAGTTATACTAGATTTTTTTGCCCATTTTACAAATTGGTCACTAGACTTTCCATTTGAACACTTAAGCCCCTGAAGTTATATTTTCACAAAGGACCCTAAAGTTTCAACTTAACATTTAACTCCTTTAATCATTATTATTACTAAGTAAGTAAATAACACAAATAATCAAGTAAGATGTGCAAATCATAAAATATGATGCAACACATAAAATGCACACATAAGTCAAATAAAAATCCCCAAAAATATAAAATAAATAGGGACGGGTTTTGGGGTCGCTACATGCTTGTTCCAATGTGTTGGAAATTTTGGTGTTCAAAGATGCTACCATTGAGTTGTCGGGTATTTATTACCCCACTTCAAATGTTGTTTTGGATCATTGCATAAATGTTGCAATGATTTTTAGTGAATTTTGGGATGATCCTCAAGCGGGTGTTGCTATAAAGAAAATGAGGGAGAAATGGGTAATGTATTTTAAGGAAATACCAAACCTTTTTTTGGTAGCTAAAGTTTTTGATCCAAGAATTCGATTCAATGGTTTAGAAGATATGTTAAGATTATATTATGATAATTTGTATCATGATCAAGGTGAAGAGACTTACTATGATGCAATTGGTAGTATTAAAAAAGGGATTGAAAAGGATTTAAGTACTCTTTACAAGGAATATCAAACCACTTCCGATCCTCAAAGTGATGTTGATCCTATTAGAAGTGGTGGTGGAGTAGATGTTGGATGTGGAATTGGTCGACTTGGAAAAAAGAATTGAAGTGATAAAGTGTATGGCACGAACAAACGTCCTAGGGTTCCCACTTCTAACACGCCCTATGAACTAGAGCAATATCTTGGGACTACTTTTGAAGCATTTGGAGATAATTTCAACATTCTTAAGTGGTGGTCAAAAAGGGTAACAACGTTTCTTACACTTTCAAGAATTGCAAAGGAAGTATTTGCATCTACGGCTTCAATGGTAGCGGTAGAGCAAATATTTAGTATGTCGGGAAATACATTAGATCCAACACGTTCAAGGCTCAATGTGGAAAACTTAGAAAATCAAATGTGTGTTGGAGATTCTTATAGGGCGGAAATTCGGGATCAAGAAGAAAAATTGTCTAGTGATGAAGATGCATATTTTGATGGGCCTATAACTATTGATGATGGTTCACCTTCGGCTTCGGTTAATAAAGGTGAAAATGTACCGTTACTTTAGTTTAGATCGTTAAGTTTTAATTTTAATTCAATTGTAATTTAGTATTTAGGATGAGGTAAGGCTCCTAAATGTCCTCCCTTAATTATAAAAGGGCAATGTTGGTTGTCCCCCTCCATGTAATTTTAAATTAAATCAATAAAATTATAAGGGTATCGTCCCTTTTTTTTCTTCTATTCAAGTATTCATATTTTTTTTTATTTTTTTTTATATTTATTGCATCATAAGAGATTTTTCAAGGTGTTTTTTTTTTTTTTTTTTTTTTTAAGTGATAATTTTAACAGCCTTATTGCCTTACTGTTACTGCCTTTAAAAAAAAGCTGAGGTTAACTGGTTAAGGGCTTAAGGCTGGGGCGGGCGTGGGCTTAGGCCCACTGCACATGTTATGCTTATTTACTTATTATGGGCCAAGGCCTGTTAGGCCCACTGTGGCACTGCACTGTTAAAAAAAAAAAAGGTCTGGCGCGGGTCAAAGGCGTGGGCTGGGCCGTTGGGCTGGGGGAGTGGAGGGGCCGGCTGTGATGCTGATCCTGACAGTCCTTCCCAAGTAAAAACTAGCGGTTATAACGACTAGTTTATTTATTAACTGGAGGGTCGTTTTGCAATAATAAAAAATAAAATTCCCACCCATTTTAACTATAAATATCCACCCTTCTCACTATTTTTCCACACCAAACCAGATTACCAGATCACAAACTCTCTCTCTATATTAATCTCTCTCTACAATCACTTTTGTGAGATTCGTTACAATCCATCCGTTTTTTCGTTAAATTTCTGACGAAAATAGTTTATTTTTATAACTTTCAGTCTTCTTTTGTTACACGTTCACCCCTTCTTCACACCCAATGGCTTCTAATTCAAACAATTCACACCAATTATGAATGAGGGACAATTTACCATTTTGGCAACCATTTTACGATCACAGCGAAGGATGGAGCCAAACCCGATGCCGATTACACACACAAATTGATTTGCAAGTAGTGGGCAAGAGTACTTATTTAAAAAAGGTAATGGATACGGTGTATTCAAGAAGCATATAACAAAAAAGCATCCCGAAAGAGACGTTTAAAATCGTTACATTGCAATACGTATTTTTTTTTTTTGAAGTATTTTCGTATTATGCATTTATGGCTATGCTATGTGTATGTGTAATAATGTAATAGTTTACATTTAAGTCTACGTCATTTTTTATAATTTTTATTTCTCACTTTAGATTGTTGTGATAATGTAATTCTCTTTTATGTAATTTTAATTTATATTACTCAAATTATAAGGTTTAGGGTTCATTTAATTTTTGCTCATTTTCTTTTTTTTTTTTTAAATATATTCTTTTCTTAAAGCATTTAAAAATCATATTTAAAAAATATTTAAGGTTCATTTAATTTTTAAAATATTAAAATAAAAAAATGTTAATTTTAGTCGAGCATTTTTTTTAAAAAAAAAAAAAAAAAAAACCGGGATGAACCGGTGGTTGAACCGTGAACCGTATATACACGGTTTTAGGCGGTTTATGTGTATGATGAACCGTGAACCGCCGGTTCAGGTGAACCGGGCATGTCTAGTATATATACATGCATACATAAGGCTATGCACAATAAAGTACCGTATTGCATATTATAATTATATACTTCCTTTGTCCGGGATCAAGTGTCATACTTTTCATTTTCGTTTATATTAAAATAAATGTCGTCTTATTAAAAATAAGGTATAAAGTTTGGTGACCTTTCTATACTGCCCATTCTTATAGGCTATTGACATAAGTATTGCAATGTCGTAGGAGGTGTCACCCTACCCATAAAAATAGATTTGGGTAATCAAAGAAACATAACTAAAAATTTAAAACTATAGTCTTGTCAACTATGATGTTTATTCTGGACCAGAGGGAGTACAGTTCTTTTTTTTCGAAAGAAGAGGGAGTACAATTCAACTCCAATTCTGTGTGTATGTGCTCCTATTAAATAAGTCATCTGGCAGGGGCAGTTGGACTAAGGGCCAGTTGGAATGTTTTAGTAGTCCAGATTAATTGAACACAAATTTGATTGCCATCTGGATTTGGAACTGTAAAATTCATGAATTACTCATCTTGAGATCCTACAATAAAGAACTGTAAAATTCATGAATCACTTATCTTGAGATCCTATACGCAGTCTGATTGAATGCGCGGGACCCGGAACCGCTCCATCCATTTTAGCTCCACCCCTCCACCCAACGGCTTCGATTAAGGCCACATAGGCGAGCTCATCATTTGTGCGGCTAAGATGATTTCAATTTTTTGTGGGTCCTACCGAGCTCGGACACATCTCATCTGTCGAACACAAAATCCAATGAGGTGGCTCTAATCGGAGCCATTGGGTGGAGAGTGGAGCAGTTTGAAATCCGCATGTGCACGGGACCCTCTAATAGATGCATAAATGAAATTTGCGTCCAACAATAATTGCCATTAGATGCATAAATGAATTTTGCTTCCAACGAGAATTGTCATTAGAAAAAAGAAAAAAGAAAAAAGAAAAAAGAAAAAAGAATCTTTGGGCATCTATAGATTACAGCCGCAGAAATGAATATTCCGCTTCTAACATGTACGGTGGTCAGAGAAAAATAATTGGCCATCAAGATTACACCCCTCAGATGTACAAGTATTCCACTTCAAAATCCAGTCTAAGTTAACACAAGTTGTTAGACTAACACCATCTACGATGGTATCAACACCCATTTCCATTCAACACCTACTTTATCACTCCACATCATCTTCTCTCTCTTCCACCTGATGGTGCAGCACGGAGGCGATAGTATTCGTGTTTAGCGCACTAAACACAAGAATTCACAAACGATGAACCCTTAAACACAAATAACTTGGAATCCACCAAGAAACCCGGAATCCACCAGATTAAAGAGAAAATCTCTTAAAATTCAATCAATCAAAAGTTTTTCCTAGAATAATGAAACTAAAAGAGTATTTATATTACTAAAACCCTACTAGACTCCTAACAAAATAACAAACCCTAATTTAACAAATAATCCCGAAAATAACCCAAGTCTGCGCGTAAAACAATGAAAAACGTAAACTGGGATTTTTCTCCCGACAAGCGAGCGGGCGCTCGCCCTAGACCAAGCGGGCGCTCATCATGGCAGTAAGGTCAACCGTCTGGATATTAATTCCAGGCGGGCGCTTGATGGACAGCGAGCGGGCGCCTGGTTACGATGCTGGAAATCTCGCCTTGTCTGCTCCTACATCAGTCACCCCTTCTTCAAAAGAACTCGTCCCCGAGTTCATCCCGAAGCTTGGAAAGTTCCGTCCCACTTGAATAAATATTTTGAGTAGATCGACTCCTTAAGCACGATTCGATGCAAAACGAATTTTCCACAATAAATAATCAAACCGTCATTATTTGATTCTCGAATTGTTGCCTTTGAAACTGAATATGCAACCAGAGACATAAAATAATTACTACTCTTCTCTCCATTGAAACCTTCGTTCATTATTTGTAGATCCTGATTCGCGGATTTGACTGCAACTAATTCTTCTCCGTTTGAATCTGAACTTTCCCCTTCAATCGGCTCGACGCGGTGGAGACTTTCCCCGCGCCGTTCTTCTTGAGCACAAATTTTGTTATTCTGCAACAAAACCTCGAACTGAACCCGAAATTCTTCTTCAGCACGTTCATAGACTGCAGATCTACGCGCTTCCAGTTTCTGAATTTTGGCAGTGTAGTGATCGGCTTTGTCAGCATAATATTTGGCTTCTATCCTATGTCGCTGCCTAAGTACTCGCTCCCTTGCTGCTCGATTCAGATCTCTGATTGATTTATATTTCTGCACACGTCGATCATGCTTGTCCGCTTCGTCGAGTTCTTCGTCCTCTAACGCTAGAAAATATTGTTCCTGTTGTCGAGCACGATCCAATTGAAAATTGATTTCATGAATAACCTCGTCATCAGATCTGGAACTGGAAACCCCTTCATCCCGATTTTCTGTCCCTTGTGGACGCCGTCTTGGATCAACCATGTCTCTCTCACCATGACTGTTTTGATTAGTGTTTTGACCTTGTTGAGCGGTAACCAACGCTGTAATCTGCGTTGCCAAGGAAGTGATAGCGGTGGTTACACCATCGATACCAGTCTTTGTTGCATGATCCCCCATAATACTTCAGTATGATGCAAAAGACAGGATATGGCCTGCTCTGATGCCAACTGACGCAGCACGGAAGCGATAGTATTCGTGTTTAGCGCACTAAACACAAGAATTCACAAGCGATGAACCCTTAAACACAAATAACTTGGAATCCACCAAGAAACCCGGAATCCACCAGATTAAAGAGAAAATCTCTTTGAATAAAATTCAATCAATCAAAAGTTTTTCCTAGAATAATGAAACTAAAAGTGTATTTATACTACTAAAACCCTACTAGACTCCTAACAAAATAACAAACCCTAATTTAACAAATAATCCCGAAAATAACCCAAGTCTGCGCGTAAAACAATGAAAAACGTAAACTGGGATTTTTCTCCCGACAAGCGGGCGCTCGCCCTAGACCAAGCGGGCGCTCATCATGGCAGTAAGGTCAGCCGTCTAGATATTAATTCCAGGCGGGCGCTTGATGGACAGCGAGCGGGCGCCTGGTTGCGATGCTGGAAATCTCGCCTTGTCTGCTCCTACATCACCTAATAATTCAACACTCGTTCAACTTTTACACCCTACAATGGTGTGTTTAATCCTCCATTCAACACCCTTCCAACTCATCATCCTATACCCCACCACTTAAATTTTATTTTATATTCTTTATTTTTATGATTAGTAAAATAATAATAATAATAATAATCAATTATAAATAAAATAAATACTTTACACTTAATTATTTTTTTGTAATTGCAATTAAATAAATTCTGAGAAATGGCGATAATTATTATTAAAATAAAGAAAAGTTACAATAAGCTTATTATTGGGATCCATTTCACTAAAACGATGTTTTTTTTTTTTTTTTTGTCCAAATACAATGAAACTTGCATCTATTAATAGGGGTTTTTTTTAATGAATTTTGGACTAAAAAAATAAAAATAAATCATTTACTGTAAAATAATTGAGCTCAAATAATTGGGATGAAAATTTAATCCGAAAATCTCAAGAACCAATCATGTGCTGCCAAGTGTCCCAATCAGAAAAAAAAAATGGCCTTCTGCGTGCGACGCGCCCTGGTCGGCGATTGCCTTGCACGCGCCATGTCTGCCTAATGTGTAGCCGCCGCGTGTCCTATGTCTCGGCCCACTCACCTTCATTCAACCGTGTTGAATGAATTCAACACAAACCTTCATTCAACACCCCCTTCAACTCCCATTGTAGCCATTAAACACCCTCCACTATGTTTAATCCCCCATTCAACACCCAATTCAACTTCCATTGTAGATGGTCTAAGAAATTACTGACAAGTTTCCTAACAGTAATGCCCGTTATTATTGCCATCTTAAACGAGGGGAGATCTTTTGTGTTACTTTTGTGTACCACTTGTGTACCACAAGTGATCTGACGGCTATGCAACACTTTTGATATTATAATTATTTAAGTCTTAATAACTTATAGCCGTCAAATCACTTGTATTACACAAGTGGTACACAAAAAATCGTACAAAGGATCTCCTCTCATCTTAAACCCATTTCAATCATAAATAGTGGAAAATTTTCAACAAACTATTGCTTTCTCTCATTTGACAACATGATAATTTTTCTTATATAGCGACATTAATGGCTATATTAGGTCGAATGGAAAGTTTTGTTTTCACTAAGCCATCGCCTTGCCAGCGTATGCAGGGCCGGTCCTGTCGAATTTGGGGCCCTAGGCTAACTATACGGTCGGGACCCTTAACTCTCTGTGTATGAGCAATAGTGTGGTTTGGCGTTTGTAAATCTCTACTCTCTCTATTTTACGACTCTCGTCGTTCTTTCATATGCTAACGACAAAAATTGATGAACTTTATTACTAATAGAAAGACTAACTTAGCTGGTTCGATTTGGTAATTAAATTGAGAAAAAATAAGTGCAAACAAAGTAATAAAATACTGCGCGAATTGAATTAGTGATAGATGCAAATACTTCAATAGAAGTATTAATAACAAAAACAATTATGTCATAAAAGCTATTGCAAAAAAAAAAAAAAAAAAAATAATCCTACTAATTAAATTAAAACGAATGAGAGAAAGAAGTTTAAAGTGACTTGGATTGGAAGGGAGATGAAAGTCCATGCAGAGTTAAGAGGAAAGTGTTAAAGAGGAAAAAAAAAAAAGGAAAAAATAGTAAGTAGGTGAAAAGATTCGAACCCAGCCCATAAGAGACAAACATGATATTTCAAGCCATACACTCTTACCACAAGAACAACAATGACACTTAGTTAAACTATGGTTTTTGTTTTATATATATACTAATTTAGAAATTTGGGCCCCGAAAATCGAGTAAAAATTCGGGGGCCCCAGGCGACTGCCTCACTTGTGTTGCTACAGGGCCGGCCCTGAGCCTATGATTAGTTCATGCCGCCAAAAATATATATTTACGTAACATTGTAATTATCTTTAGGTTAATGTTTTTTTACAAAATATAATACACACGCGGATTATATAAAGTGCAAATGACAAATAATATGCAAATCTGCCGCCTATTGTTACATTGAGGGCCAATATTTCAATTTCATCAATCAATAAGGGTTCTAGATTTTCAAAATGTAATCAACCAAGGGTTTTGTTGCGCGATTCTATTGAAAAAAACTCATTTAAGTTTCACGTGTTGAGCACGTGTGGGAAATTATTAGACAATTGAATCATTTAAATATGGAGTTTTGTTGTTTTTAATGTGGTGTTAATTTTCTTTAATAATATTACCTGTTCCAAAACCTACCTTTTGTCTACCCTCTGTCCCTCCCGACTTACGACCATTTGCCATTTTGGGCATCTCACTCGACTTAGGACGACTTAAAATGGAAATGTTATGCTCCCTCCATCACGTCCGAATAAAGATAAATTTCTATTTTGGGTGTCCCATTTAAATTAGGACATCCCAAAATGGAAACATTATACTATTATAATATTGGGCCTACCCCACTCAAATCAACTTAATTAAACTAAATTAAACTCAACCTAACCCAACCCACTTAAAGTAGTTACCTACTTCTAAACTGGTTGGCCCACCCACTACCAACTAACCCAGGAAAAGATCTCACCCCACTCATTCGTTCTTATCAAACAAGGATAATGATATGTATAGTGAAAACTCAAAGGGAAAACTCATAGTGAAACACTGTAATCCGTTGGATTGTAATAAATGTTTGTGAGCCCACTAATAAAAACTCATCCAACGGTTTAAAGTGTTTCACTATGAGTTTTCCTTTGAGTTTTCCCTATGTGTATCATTGTCCATCAAACAAAGATCTCTCTCTTCCCAATTTTTCTCTCCCGAACGCCCCCACCAAGAACCCTAGATCGATCTTATGGAACTGTCGGCGATTGTTTATTCCGGCAACGATCTCTAGGTCTCTTCGCTATTGGATGATTTTCCCCCAAACGATCATCCCTATTCTAGTCTCCACGACGTCGATTCTCTCTGTTCTAACCCCGTTTTTAAGTTCGGCTCTTTACTTGACACTTTTGTGCCTGAGACACCGGAGGAGGTGGTTTGTGGGTTTGCTATGGTGGGGGCAAGCGAGGTTGGCGGGGGAAAGAGAGGTTGGTGATGCTTTTCAAAGTTGTGAGTCCAGATTCGGACGATTCCGCCACACAGGCCAATTATTAGAAGGCTCGTGCTCATCGTTCTTGTCTGCAATTATTAGGAATTATTTTTCCTTGGTCTATTGGCTCTAATCCTAATGTTAGTCCATATTATCCGGACACGGAAGACATTCTTCGAATGCTTGTGAACTTGGCGAAACCAGATGTTAATGATTTCGACCCTGTACTCTCTTCATCTCTCTTTTCTTTAATCTCTTCATCTCTCTTCTTAGTTTGTTCATCTTCAAATCAGGATTTGTTGTTTTCATTTGTTGGGATTTTTACATGTGAGAGCATTGTTTGGTTTGGATTTTTACTTTATGTGAAATGATGAACTTGTTATCGGATGTGCTTCAAAATGATAAAGTTGTTATTTGATGTGCTTTGAATTTTGAGAACGGGTGCTGCCTTGATTTTTATCAAAAAAAAAATTGTATTTATTGTTGTTTGAATTTTAAGAAAAAATGTTGCCTTGTTTTTTTTTGTTTTTTTTTTTTTAAATGGTTGGTATCTGATTTGCTTGGAATTTTAAGAATAAATGTTGCTTTTGATTTTTTTCCAAAATGGTTGTTGGTATCTGATGTCCTTGGATTTGTTGTAATGTCTCTCTATGATGAATTATGTTTTGAGACGATTGGAATAATAAGAACATTTATACATTTGATTTCGGACAAAAGCTTAGAAAAAAAACTCAAAGATGATTTTGTCATGTTGATTCAAAGGAAAACTCCACCAAGTTCCAATTCTGACATTATGCCTTCCAGGCCATCAACTTGCTCTTCATCTTGTAGATATTGATGCAATCTTTGACTAGCTCCAAATCAACTTCCAAGTCTGTTGGCAGTTTTTCATTCTCTGCAACCTATCTTTACTCATATGAGAAATTTTATAGTTTTTGGCTAATACAAAATTTGTTGAGGGTTTCATCAGAAAGATTTTCGTATGCGATTTAGTCTGCATTTACCAACTGTTCAACTGTTGTGGCTTGAATGTTTGTTTTAATTGAGTCTATTGATTTGAACCATCCAAGGTCACTGATGTTGATATCTGGGGTGTTTGTTGGTAGAAATCTTAGTTGAATGTTTCACCTATCTGTTGTTGCTGCTGCGTTAAAGTATGGATTCGAGTTGAAGATATGTTGTGGGGCATTGTCCCATTGAATGATGATATTTTTTGACATTGTTGGTGGCTATTTGGCTTTGATTACAGGAATAACCTGAAATAAAAAGAATGTTGCACTTTTATTTTGAAAAAGAAAGTTGATAGAAAGTTATATAAATTATTTTAAATACACTTACTTGATTTACCAGCATGTCTTTTGTCATTTTTTTGTTGATCGAGTCCAAAGCTTTTGTGACCCAACTGCGTGCTACTCTGTTTCTGCTATTCTTCCTTGCTTTCTCCCTTTTTGTAAATGCTTACATGCCTATCTTCCCATCAAATAAAAGATCACCTTCATTTGAGTAAATAGGTCTACTCGCTAGACTTATAAACATTATTTTTGGGATAAACATTTTGTTAGAACATGGCTTGCAATACAAGTTATTTGGACTTCCGTTAATAAAATCATGACTATAATATTAATATAAAGTATAGTCAAACCTAGTCAATGTGTAGAATCCCTGAAATGTAATTTACCTATTTATGATGGGCAAAATGGTAAATCAACATTGCTTAAGAAATGAATGGGTATGGTCCCTATTTGAAGTGTCACCATGTTTCATATATAAAGGCCCTTCCATCAAGCCTAGAAACGACTTGATTCTTACTTTCTCTCATCTAAACTATACTTCATATTGTTAGAAGAATTTTGAGAGATTAAGAGACACTTTCATTTAGAAGATCCATTCTCCTACATCTTCATCTTGTTCTCATTTTCTCCCTTCAACATCAACTATGGATTCGACAGGTAATTATCGCTTCCGCCTTCATCTCTTTCCTCAATATCATTCTGAATATGAGTGTGGTTGACACGCCCCCAGGTACCGGGATCCCCTAATAGAACCTCGAACCTGGATGGGAGTGCCTGACGAGAAACAAGAAACTTAACAAGAAACTTAATGACATTTGTTTAACAAACTGACATGATATATATACTCTAGAGTAAGGAGCTATACTAGCTCACAACACGAGTTCTAGACAAGAAAATTTAAAACCAAACTTAATACATACACAGCGGAAACATGCCTAGCACATAAGCTGGCATTAAGAGTACTATACAAGATGTCTAGTGACAATAAGAACTAAACAATACTATCTACCCCAAAATAAGGAGTTACAAAACCCATAATACATCGTCCTCACCAAGTGTAAAAGGACACAAGCCCCAAAATAATCACGACCTGCGAAGCAAGCTCCCAACTATGTCGAGCCTCACTGCGCACTATCCTTCTTTTCCTGGGGGGGGGGAACAAATAAAGGGGTGAGATAAATCTCAGTAAGCTATTAGATGCAACTACATGACATGTTATCATGCAATTCAAATAGGTACTTAAATAAGCATATCTCAAGTATCATCAAGTAACAAGTATATGAGAGGATAATCCACTCATCAAATAGCACATAAAGCTAACCAAGCAAGTTATAAGGATATTGCTTCCTTCCTTATTCCTCCCAAGAATACCATTGTTGTCGAAGCTTGTATTACTTTGACATCACGATCAATAACAGGAACTGACTATTCAGTATATCAGAAGACCCGGTAACCAGTGTCATTCCCAATATCACGACTCATGAATATTCACGAGGTGATCAAGACAAGAGTTTAGCATTCACTTAAGTCAGGCTTATTGCTCCAACTAAGGAAGCTATGCCCTTACTATGGCCGGTAGTAAGGGGTCACGCGGAAATACATAGGGACCCGATTGTCACTTAAGCCCCAGCTCTCGCGACAAGCGTGAACTTATATATTTTCGAACAAGCAAGGAGAACCAGCTGGACTCACACAAGAAGGTACAAGTAGATATTTACTTGAACAACGGGAGAAAAACTAATCCAAAAGTAGTGGACTAGCTCAACAAGGAACATGCTTCAAGTAATCAAGAAGTCACCTTGTATCAAGCAAATGTATGCAATGTTTGCACATACACAACAAGAACATGTCTCATACACGTTAGTGCTTGTTCATAGCACTTTCCAGTTCACTACCATACATATGTATTGGTGTCAAGCCATGTACAAGATTTTATTATCTTATATTCAAGTCTTAATCCATTTCTATGGATGTTCAAGTCATGTACAAGCTTTTAAATGTCTTATACTTCAAGTTATAATTCCAATCTTTGGACATTCAAGCATGTATAAGAGTTATACATTTACTCTTACAAAATCCCAATCCTATTCTTAGGAGGTTCAAGTCTAAGACCTTGTTCTAATGCCCCTAAGGTGCACAATCATTGGATTCACAACAAGTATAACACATTAGTGCTTGTTCATAGCACTTCAAGACATAAAGAAGAGATACTACTCTTATACTTATGTTCTCACTTGAGTTCTATAAGTATTAATGTTCAAGACTAAGTTCTAATGCCCTCAAAAGGTACAATTATACTTGCTAGGACATCTTATACTAAGGCTATATGCCTTAGGAGAGGTAAGGTTTCATCTCCATTTGGTTTGAACAACTATTGTGCAACAGGGGTTTTGGGCGGTCGCCCACCCCCATCCTGGGCGGTCGCCCAAGATCACAATTCCAGAACCAAACTCCCTGCCTTAGTGGGCGGTCGCCCAAAGCCCCATGGGCGGTCGCCCAAGGCCAAATTCAGCAAAACCCAAATTTTTTCCCAGACTTAGAATTCTCCGTCCCAAGCGTAGGAGTAACTTTTACTAACATTTTTAACACTCCCAAAATGCTTTAACAAGTTCAAAACCTATACTTTCATTTTCTTTCACTATTTTTCACAGTAGGGTTTTACTCCCTTTGTCCCATAATTACAAGTACCACAAAAATCGCCCCAAACACAAAATTAACAATCACAAGTATCGAGAATAACATTTATGCATGTTATTACAAGTAAGGGGGAGCTAATAACTTACCTAGTCAAAATTCAAGTTGACCCAAACTTATTTCTGTTCGGCCTGGAACGCTCTATTCCACGCCACGAATATTAATCCGGGATCGGAATCAAGAACGGAGGGATAATTAAACTCGAGGAGTCGAGAATAGGGTAAACTTTTAACCTTAGGTTTAGAACAGAGGGAGAGAGCGTAAAGAAATTTGGGAAATAATGACCCAGAGAAGAAGGTCAAACAAGGTTATCTAACAACTTTCCAGGAATTGCACTTAGGCCCCTCAAGTTTCACTTTTAACAAAAAGGCCCCTAAAGTCAAATTTTTCCAAATGACCCTAAAGTCAAAACTAAACATTTAACCACCTTAACATTCTAAAGCAGTTAAAACTTTAACCCAAGTAAAACTAACACATAATATGCAAGTTCAGGTATTTAACAAGTATGTCAAATATTTAACGATAATAAGGATGGGCGCTACATCCTCCCCACCTTAAAGAAAATTCGCCCACGAATTTTTACTTACCAAAGTTTTCAAATAGGCTCGGGTATTTATCTCGCATCTCTTTCTCGGTTTCCCAAGTAGCCTCTTCAATTTCATGATTCTTCCAAAGGACCTTCACAATAGGAATCCTTTTGGTACGCAATACTTGCTCTTTCCAGTCAAGAATTTCAACAGGTTGTTCCTCATAAGACAAATCAGGCTGAAATGGAATAGCCTCATACTCAAGAACATGTGATTCATCTGCCATATACTTGCGAAGCATAGATACATGGAATACATCATGAATACCAGATAAAGAAGGAGGTAAAGCCACTCTGTAAGCCAACTTCCCAACTCTTTCAAGAATCTCAAATGGACCGATATAACGAGGAGATAACTTTCCTTTCTTCCCAAATCTCTTTATACCTCTACGAGGAGAGACCTTCAAGAATACAAAGTCACCTACCTGGAATTCAAGATCCCTTCTACGATGATCTGCATAACTCTTTTGTCTACTCTGAGCTGTGCGCAATCTATCTCGAATGAGTTTCACACTTTCCACTGATTGTTGAACCATTTCAGGACCCAAGAGTCTAGCTTCTCCCACTTCATCCCAGCATATAGGAGATCGACATTTTCTGCCATAAAGAGCCTCATATGGAGCCATTTCAATGCTAGACTGATAACTGTTATTATAAGCAAACTCAGCCAAAGGAAGATGAGTATCCCAACTGCCTTTGAAATCAATAACACAAGCACGTAACATATCCTCAAGAATCTGTATAAGTCTCTCAGATTGCCCATCAGATTGAGGATGAAAAGCAGTACTGAAATTCAATTTAGTACCCATGGCACCCTGAAGAGCCTGCCAGAATCGAGAAGTAAAACGAGGATCTCTGTCAGATACAATACTTACAGGAACCCCATGCAGTCGGACTATCTCCTGAACATATAAAGATGCCAACTGAGACAATGAATATCCCATGAAAACAGATAAGAAGTGAGCTGATTTAGTCAATCTGTCCACAATAACCCAAACAGCATCATGGCCTCGTCTGGTACGTGGCAAACCAGTCACAAAATCCATAGTAATATGCTCCCATTTCCATTCTGGAATTTCCAATGGTTGCAACAAACCTGCTGGACGTTGATGTTCCACCTTTACTTGTTGACAAGTCAAACATTTGGATACATACTCAGCAATGTCTCTTTTCATATTGTTCCACCAGAAATATTTCTTCAAGTCTTGGTACATTTTAGTGCTTCCAGGATGAATAGTATACTTGGCTTTGTGAGCCTCTTCAAGAACTTTCTTCTTTATCTTAGGATCAACTGGAATACAAACTCGACCTCGGAAGGTAAGAATTCCATCACTATTAAAAGAAAAATCTGGTTGCTTTCCTTCATTCATTCCACTAATGATTTTCTGCAATTCAGAATCAATTACCTGTGCTTCTTTGATCTGTTGGAGTAAATCTGAAGTAGCCTTTATATTAGCAAAAATAACTCCATGATTTGATTCACAAGGATTCCAATCACACAAGTCTTCAAACATCTTCCATTCACGAATCATCAAGCAAGAAATATAAGTCTTTCTGCTCAGTGCATCTGCCACAACATTTGCTTTTCCTGGATGATAAAGAATAGTACAATCATGATCCTTCAATTTCTCCATCCATCTACGTTGTCTCATGTTAAGTTCTTTTTGAGAAAACAAGTACTTCAAGCTTTTATGATCAGTAAAGACTTCAAATTTGGTTCCATACAAGTAATGCCTCCATTTATGCAAAGCAAAAATAATCACAGCCAACTCTAAATCATGAGTAGGATAATTCTTTTCATAAGGAGATAATTTTCGAGAAGCATAAGCTATTACCTTGCCATCTTGCATCAGAACACAACCTAATCCTTCTTTAGAAGCATCAGTATAAACCATAAAATGCTCAGAACCATTAGGCAAAGCCAAGACTGGAGCTATAGTCAAACGCCTTTTCAACTCCTGAAAACTTGCTTCACATTTGTCATTCCACTCAAAAGAAATAGCTTTTCGAGTCATATTAGTCAATGGAGTAGCAATCTTGGAGAATCCCTCAATGAACCTCCGATAATAACTAGCCAAGCCCAAGAAACTACGGATTTCAGTCACTGTAGTTGGCCTTTTCCAGTTAACAACTGCTTCAACTTTGGAAGGATCTACTGCAATACCAGTAGCAGACACAACATGCCCCAAGAATGAAACCTCTTCTAACCAGAAAGCACATTTGCTGAATTTTGCAAATAATTGTTTCTCACGAAGAACTTGTAATACCACTCTGAGATGTTGTTCATGCTCAGCCCGTGACTTAGAATACACAAGAATATCATCAATGAATACCACCACAAAACAATCAAGATATGACTTGAATATACGGTTCATCAAATCCATAAATACAGCTGGAGCATTTGTCAAACCGAATGGCATAACAATAAATTCATAATGCCCATATCTGGTACGGAAAGCTGTCTTTGGTATATCCTCAGATCTGATTTTCAACTGATGATAACCACTTCTCAAGTCAAGCTTCGAATACACTACTGAACCCTGAAGTTGATCAAACAAGTCATCAATATGTGGTAACGGATATTTTTTCTTGATAGTTACCTGATTAAGATCTCTGTAATCAATACACAATCGCAGAGTCCCATCTTTCTTTCTGACAAACAGCACTGGTGCACCCCACGGTGATACACTAGGTCTGATGAAACCCCTTTCAAGCAATTCCTCAAGCTGTGTTTTCAACTCTCTTAACTCAGCTGGAGCCATTCTATAAGGTGCTTTAGAGATTGGTGCTGTACCTGGTAATAACTCAATACAGAACTCAAGCTCTCGATCAGGTGGCATGCTATACTCAGAAGAGAACACATCTGAAAATTCAGACACAACAGGAATATCCTCCATCTTGGGAACAGATAAACTCTGGTCAAGCACACATGCGAGATACCCGGCACAACCACGAGATAAAAGTTTTCTAGCTTTTAAAGCAGAAATAACATGTATAGCACATAAAGGCCTATCACCTTCAAAGGTAAAATCAGGCAAACCAGGAATAGAAAAAGTTACTACTTTTCTATAACAATCAACAGATGCATGATGCACATATAGCCAATCCATGCCAAGAATCACGTCAAAGTCCCTTATAGGTAACACGACTAGGTCAGCAAGAAGGGCATGATCACCCACAAGAACCTCACATTTCTTGTAAACCTCAGAAGTAAACATGCAATCTCCCATAGGGGAAGATACTTCTAGCACATAAGGCATAGAATCAGGAAGAACATGCAAATGCGACACAAAATGAGATGCCACATAAGAATGAGATGAGCCTGGATCTATCAAGACTCGCGCTCTCGTACTAGAAAGTAATATAATACCTCTTATGACTGCAGAAGACTCAGCTACACCCTGCTGATCTAAAGCAAACACTCGACCCTGAACTTTTGGTCGACCCCCACTATCTCTCTTGGAACCTGAAGCCTGCTGACTTGTAACCCCAGCTTGATTTCCTCTATTTTTAGGACAATTTCTAGCAAAATGCCCCACTTCACCACACAATAAACACTTTCCTTGCTTTAGCCAACACTTGTCTTCAGAATGACCTTCTTTCGAACAAAAGCCACATACTCTCCTGGAACCTTGGACTGTTGTCCTCGAACCAGTTGATACACTACCTTTGATTTCAGTTGGCTGTCGGAATCGACGATCTTGGCGGCCAGATTTTCCACCTTTAGAACCAGATCCCTGAGCCTTTTCTGATACACGACCAGTCATGGTTGTTCCCAACTTCACCTTGTGTTCTTCAATATCATTTTCAATAGTATAAGCCTTCTCCACTGCTTGCTGATAACTAGTGAGCTGTATAGAAAGAAGTTGCTTCCTATACTCAGTCCTCAACCCTTTAACAAACCTCTGTGCCTTCTTGGCTTCGTTTGGAACTAAGTGATCACAATACCTTGCCAATTCTGTGAACTTGGTTGAGTATTGCCCCACTGTCAGACTTCCCTGCTCCAGATTAAGAAATTCCATTTCCTTTCTGTCTTGGACCACTGTTGGAATAAACTGCGACTGAAAAGCTTTAAGAAAATTCTCCCATGTCTGTGGTACACCTTCAAGTTCCCAGCTTTTACTCAACACTTGCCACCAATGCTCAGCGGCTTTCTCAAGTTTAAAAGTTGCAAAGGTTACCTTATCACCACCCGCACATCTCAAGGCTGTAAAGATCTTCTCAATGCTTTCAATCCACTCCTCTGCCTTTTTAGCATCAAATTCCCCGTCAAAACTGCGAGGTTTCAGCTTCAAGAACCTTGTAAGACGATTAGGATAATCCCAGTCAACATTATCAACCATTTCTTCTTGAGGAGTTATAGATCTCAGCTGATTACTGCCACTAGTACCTTCAGAACTCATTGTACCTGTAGATAAACACTCAGCGTTATTAATAACACCCCAAGACTCACCCATACCTAGGCCATAGACCCTATCCAGACTTAGAGCAAACCAAGGTAGCTAAACAGGGTAGCTAAACCAGGGTAGCTCTGATACCAACCTGACACGCCCCCAGGTACCGGGATCCCCTAATAGAACCTCGAACCTGGATGGGAGTGCCTGACGAGAAACAAGAAACTTAACAAGAAAATTAATGACATTTGTTTAACAAACTGACATGATATATATACTCTAGAGTAAGGAGCTATACTAGCTCACAACACGAGTTCTAGACAAGAAAATTTAAAACCAAACTTAATACATACACAGCGGAAACATGCCTAGCACATAAGCTGGCATTAAGAGTACTATACAAGATGTCTAGTGACAATAAGAACTAAACAATACTATCTACCCCAAAATAAGGAGTTACAAAACCCATAATACATCGTCCTCACCAAGTGTAAAAGGACACAAGCCCCAAAATAATCACGACCTGCGAAGCAAGCTCCCAACTATGTCGAGCCTCACTGCGCACTATCCTTCTTTTCCTGGGGGGGGGGAACAAATAAAGGGGTGAGATAAATCTCAGTAAGCTATTAGATGCAACTACATGACATGTTATCATGCAATTCAAATAGGTACTTAAATAAGCATATCTCAAGTATCATCAAGTAACAAGTATATGAGAGGATAATCCACTCATCAAATAGCACATAAAGCTAACCAAGCAAGTTATAAGGATATTGCTTCCTTCCTTATTCCTCACCATTGTTGTCGAAGCTTGTATTACTTTGACATCACGATCAATAACAGGAACTGACTATTCAGTATATCAGAAGACCCGGTAACCAGTGTCATTCCCAATATCACGACTCATGAATATTCACGAGGTGATCAAGACAAGAGTTTAGCATTCACTTAAGTCAGGCTTATTGCTCCAACTAAGGAAGCTATGCCCTTACTATGGCCGATAGTAAGGGGTCACGCGGAAATACATAGGGACCCGATTGTCACTTAAGCCCCAGCTCTCGCGACAAGCGTGAACCTATATATTTTCGAACAAGCAAGGAGAACCAGCTGGACTCACACAAGAAGGTACAAGTAGATATTTACTTGAACAACGGGAGAAAAACTAATCCAAAAGTAGTGGACTAGCTCAACAAGGAACATGCTTCAAGTAATCAAGAAGTCACCTTGTATCAAGCAAATGTATGCAATGTTTGCACATACACAACAAGAACATGTCTCATACACGTTAGTGCTTGTTCATAGCACTTTCCAGTTCACTACCATACATATGTATTGGTGTCAAGCCATGTACAAGATTTTATTATCTTATATTCAAGTCTTAATCCATTTCTATGGATGTTCAAGTCATGTACAAGCTTTTAAATGTCTTATACTTCAAGTTATAATTCCAATCTTTGGACATTCAAGCATGTATAAGAGTTATACATTTACTCTTACAAAATCCCAATCCTATTCTTAGGAGGTTCAAGTCTAAGACCTTGTTCTAATGCCCCTAAGGTGCACAATCATTGGATTCACAACAAGTATAACACATTAGTGCTTGTTCATAGCACTTCAAGACATAAAGAAGAGATACTACTCTTATACTTATGTTCTCACTTGAGTTCTATAAGTATTAATGTTCAAGACTAAGTTCTAATGCCCTCAAAAGGTACAATTATACTTGCTAGGACATCTTATACTAAGGCTATATGCCTTAGGAGAGGTAAGGTTTCATCTCCATTTGGTTTGAACAACTATTGTGCAACAGGGGTTTTGGGCGGTCGCCCACCCCCATCCTGGGCGGTCGCCCAAGATCACAATTCCAGAACCAAACTCCCTGCCTTAGTGGGCGGTCGCCCAAAGCCCCATGGGCGGTCGCCCAAGGCCAAATTCAGCAAAACCCAAATTTCTTCCCAGACTTAGAATTCTCCGTCCCAAGCGTAGGAGTAACTTTTACTAACATTTTTAACACTCCCAAAATGCTTTAACAAGTTCAAAACCTATACTTTCATTTTCTTTCACTATTTTTCACAGTAGGGTTTTACTCCCTTTGTCCCATAATTACAAGTACCACAAAAATCGCCCCAAACACAAAATTAACAATCACAAGTATCGAGAATAACATTTATGCATGTTATTACAAGTAAGGGGGAGCTAATAACTTACCTAGTCAAAATTCAAGTTGACCCAAACTTATTTCTGTTCGGCCTGGAACGCTCTATTCCACGCCACGAATATTAATCCGGGATCGGAATCAAGAACGGAGGGATAATTAAACTCGAGGAGTCGAGAATAGGGTAAACTTTTAACCTTAGGTTTAGAACAGAGGGAGAGAGCGTAAAGAAATTTGGGAAATAATGACCCAGAGAAGAAGGTCAAACAAGGTTATCTAACAACTTTCCAGGAATTGCACTTAGGCCCCTCAAGTTTCACTTTTAACAAAAAGGCCCCTAAAGTCAAATTTTCCCAAATGACCCTAAAGTCAAAACTAAACATTTAACCACCTTAACATTCTAAAGCAGTTAAAACTTTAACCCAAGTAAAACTAACACATAATATGCAAGTTCAGGTATTTAACAAGTATGTCAAATATTTAACGATAATAAGGATGGGCGCTACAGTGGTATTCGGGGATCACAAATTGTTCCAACAATTGGTATCAGAGCCCGCTCATATTTGGTTTAGGTTTGAATTCTTTAAAGAAAGCTTTAATGCTTTAATTTTGATTCATTTTCCCTGTTAAATCATTAAGTTTATGATGTTGATTAGAGACTCTAATTCATTCATAGAGGGCTAATAATCATCATCTGAATTAAGAAAATGGTTTGAAAAGTTTTATTCATTAAATCAAAATGGTTCAAGTTAGACTATCCCTTCATAACATGGTTTTATGTTTTAAGTACATACCATGTGGATCTACTTACTTGATTCCATTAATTTTAAAAGCAAGATTATCCTAAATAACATGGTTTTATATTTTAAGTACATACCATGTGGATCTACTTGTTATTCATGCCTTTTGGGATAAAATATGAAAAAGTGCAGCAAAAATGCATGAAACGGTGGCTTTATCCCGGTCGGGTATTATGTTCCGCCCGGTCGGGTCTTATGTTCTGCCCGGTCGGACCTCAAGAAAACACCCGGTTGGACTAAATGTGTTTGCCCGGTCGGGTCTTTGGTTCCCCCCGGTCGGGCATTGTATGTTGCCCGGTCGGGTGTTAGGCATTGCCCGGTCGCGCATATTCACTATTCACAGGATTTTTGCCTTTTTCAAGATGTTGCACAATTTTGTTTCCCTTTAAACAAAACATACATTTTTTTAAACCTTAAAGTCTTGATTAATTATATGCATAAATAATTTTATAAATTATTTAAATAATATTATCGCCTAAGTGATTAACGTTATTTAAATCCAAAATTATTAAAGTGTTGAATGTTTGAGTTAATATGTGAATGACTTGAATTTTCCAAAGAAGATCTTGACATTTGACTAAACTTGAGCATTCATGTGATGACAAATAAAATGAACATTAAGTTATTTTATTAAATGCTTAAGACTACCCAAAGGAAGATTATGCATTTAATCAAATATTGTTCAAATTACTTGTCATCTAAGACAATTATTTATGAATCAACTTGCAATCCAAAGATTAGTTTTGATGTCATGTTAATTGCCTTATTGATGGATTTCATTTGATATAATTAATCATTTATTCATAATGTAGTTAATTATTATTGTTTTGTATTCATTCTTGTTCTCAATTCCCATCAGATTTACTTAATGCTTCGTCAATCACTGCTGCGATGAGTATTATTCCAATGCTAAATGGGACAAACTTTAAAACTTGGAAAAACAAAATTGTAATGATCTTAGGCTGTATGGATATTGACCTCGCTTTTAAGGAGCCGTTTCCTATTCCTCTTAATGAAGAAAGCACCCCTGAGGACCGCTTATATGTTGAGAAATGGAAACGCTCCAATCGAGTAATCCTAATGATTATGAAAAATGTCGTCCCGGAAACATTTTTAAACAGTGTTCCCGAGGACGTTGATGCTAAGACTTTCCTAGAGACCCTCGAAGAACGCTTTGCAAAAAGCGAAAAGTCAGAAACAAGTTCTACCCTAAAGAAACTTGTTTCCATGAAGTATAAGGGTACCGGGAATCTTAGGGAGTATATCTTGGAAATGCTTCACCTTTCGACAAAGCTAAAAGCACTTAAGTTAGAGGTGACTGAAGAGCTCCTCGTGCATTTAGTTTTGATCTCTCTTCCTCCTCAGTTTGGTCACTTTGAGGTGACCTATAATTGTCAAACGGACAAGTGGAACATTAATGAATTGATTTCACATGTGACACAAGAGGAAGATAGGTTGAAGCAATCTAAGGTAGAAAGTGCTCACTTAGCATCTACCTCTTCTCATGGGACTAAGAGAAGAGGGAAAGAAGTTGCGGTAACAAGCAACAAGAAGCCTAAGGGATCTAACGATCATAAATAAAAGAAGTGCTTCTTTTGCAAGGACCTAACGCACATGAAGTATGACTGCCCTAAGTATCACGCTTGGCGTGCTAAGAAAGGTATGTCATTTGGTCTTGTTTGTACTGAGGCTAATTTAGTTTCAATTCCTTCATATACATGGTGGTTGGATTCTGGTGCAACAACTCACATTAGTATGTCTATGCAGGGTTGCCTGAATTACCAAAGACCTAGCGAGGATGAAAGATTCATCTATATGGGAGCTGGGAACCCGGTTGAAGTAATAGGCATTGGGACCTTTAGATTGTTATTAAGTACCGGATGTTATTTTGTATTGAATAATACTTTCATTGTACCTTCGTTTAGAAGGAATTTAATATCTATCATTGTTTTGGACAAAGAGGGTTACTCTTGTTCGTTCGGAAATAATAGATGTGATCTTTATTTTAATTCCATCATTGTTGGTACTAGTACTTTATCAAGTAGTGATAATCTTTATTTGCTTAACACTACTCAAACAATCAACTCACATTAGTATGTCTATGCAGGGTTGCCTGAATTACCGAAGACCTAGCGAGGATGAAATATTCATCTATATGTGAGCTGGGAACCCGGTTGAAGTAATAGGCATTGGGACCTTTAGATTGTTATTAAGTACCGGATATTATTTTGTATTGAATAATACTTTCATTGTACCTTCATTTAGAAGGAATTTAATATCTATCACTGTTTTGGACAAAGAGGGTTACTCTTGTTCGTTCGGAAATAATAGATGTGATCTTTATTTTAATTCCATCATTGTTGGTACTAGTACTTTATCAAGTAGTGATAATCTTTATTTGCTTAACACTACTTAAACAATCAACGAGTCCCATATTAATGAAACTAAAAGTAAAAAGCGAAAGTTTTCAAGTGAAAATTCTTATACCTTATTGCATAGGCGTTTAGGTCATATCTCCAAAAGGAGAATTGATAAGCTTGTGTCGGAGGGAATCATAAATAAACTTGATATTCCGGATAAAAACTTTTGCATTGAGTGCTTAAAAGGAAAATTTACAAACACGAAAAGGAAAGTATCCTCGAGAGCATCAAGCGTCTTAGAACTAATACATATGGATATTTGTGGTCCATTTCCTACTCCTTCTTGGAATGGTCAACAATACTTTATTACGTTCATAGACGACTACTCTCGATATGGATACATTTATTTACTTCATGATAAATCTCAAGCTTTGGACGTTTTCAAGTCTTTTAAGGCCGAAGTTGAAAATCAACTAGGTAAGACTATTAAGAACGTTAGATCCGATCGTGGAGGGGAGTACTATGGTCGAAATGACGGTTCGGGAGAACAACGTTCGGGTCCTTTTGCTCGCTATCTTGAAGAGTGCGGGATTGTCCCTCACTATACTATGCCGGGTATGCCTAGCATGAATGGTGTAGCTGAGAGACGTAATAGAACCCTTAAGGAAATGGTAAGAAGTATGGTTTCTTGTACTTCTTTACCTCACTCATTATGGGGCGATGCTTTAAAAACCGCAACTTATCTTCTCAATAGGGCTCCCTCTAAGGCTACTAACAATAAAATCCCTTATGATTTATGGACAAATAAGAAACCGTCCTTAAATCATTTTCATGTTTGGGATTGTCCGGCAGAAGCTAGGCCTTATAGGCCTAACGAAGGAAAACTGGACGCTAACACAGTTAGTAGTTATTTTGTGGGGTATGCCGAGAGATCGAGGGGCTATAAATTTTACAACCCGAAAATAGAACCTTTTTTTAAACAGGAAATGCTAGGTTCTTTGAGGATGTTGAATTTAGAGGGGAAATTAGGAATAATAATTTTGAATTTTAGGAAGAGGAATCCATTTCAATACCTCTTCCCTTAGTAGTTCCAATTGGAAATCAAGTACTTGTACCTGAAATTCAAGAGGAACATGCAAATCAAAATATTTAACTCCCATATAAATGTTGAACAACATGAGAATGTTAATCATAATGAGGAAATTCAACAACCTCAAAAAGAGGAAGAAACAGTGCCTTTAAGGAGATCCACTAGAGTAAGAAGAAGTGCCATTTCGGATGATTATGAGGTGTATCTAGCCGAGAATGAAGGACACCTAGGTTTAGTGGGAGATGAGCCTCTCACCTTCCATGAAGCCATTAAGAGTCCTAATTCTCATAAATGGATCAATGCCATTAATGAAGAGTTGAAATCTATGAAAGACAACGACGTTTGGGATCTTGTCCCATTACCTAAAGATGTGAAACCTATTGGTTGTAAATGGATATTTAAAACAAAAAGGGATTCACAAGGTAATGTGGAAAGATATAAGGCTCGTCTTGTTGCTAAAGGTTTCACTCAAAAGGAAGGTATTGATTACAAAGAAACATTCTCTCCGGTATCTTCTAAAAACTCCTTTAGGATCATTATAGCATTAGTGGCACATTATGATCTTGAGCTTCATCAAATGGATGTAAAGACAGCTTTTCTCAATGGAGACATTGAGGAAACCATCTATATGAAGAAACCAGAAATGGTGGATGATTTGGAACAAACTAATCATTTAGTTTGTAAACTTAAGAAATCCATTTATGGGCTCAAGCAAGCTTCTTGTCAATGGTATCTCAAATTTAACCAAGTAATTCTTTCATTTGGCTTTGAAACTAATCTTGGTGAAGATTGTATATACCATAAGTTCAGTGGGAGTAAATTTATATTCTTAGTCTTATATGTGGATGATATTTTGCTTGCTAGTAATGATATGGACCTTCTAAAAGAAACTAAGAAATTTCTTTCAAACAAATTTGAAATGAAGGATCTTGGTGAGGCATCTTTTGTATTAGGAATCTAAATACATCGTGATCGCTCACGAGGTACTTTAGGATTATCACAAAAGGCCTATATAGAGAAGGTATTACAAAGGTTTAGCATGCAAAACTGTAAACCACATGACACCCCTGTTTCTAAAGGAGATAAATTCAGTCTTAATCAATGTCCCAAAAACAATTTTGAAACCAAGTATATGGAAAATATCCCTTATGCATCAGCAGTAGGAAGCTTAATGTATGCTCAAGTCTGTACTCGTCCAGGCTTAGCTTTTATTGTTGGGATGCTTGGTAGATACTAAAGCAATCCAGGGAGAGAACATTGGGTCGCAGCCAAAAGAGTGATGCGGTATTTACAAAACACCAAGGACTACATGCTTACATATTCAAAGTCGGATCATCTTGAGATCATTGGGTATTCCGATTCCGACTTTGCTGGATGTCAAGACAGCCGTAAATCAACGTCTGGTTATGTCTTCACATTAGCCGATGGAGCAATTTCTTGGAGAAGTGCCAAGCAGACACTCGTAACTTCCTCTACCATAGAAGCCGAGTTTGTTGCTTGTTTCGAGGCATCCAATCAAGCTATATGGCTGCGTAAATTCATTGAGGGACTGCGTATTGTCGATAGCATCGAAAGACCTATTAAGCTATATTGTGACAATAAGGCAGCGGTCTTGTACTCCAACAATAACAAGAGCTCGTCAAAGTCTAAACACATTGACATTAAATTTCTTGTTGTAAGAGAGAGGGTACAAAAGGAACAAATAAAAATACAACTTATTGGTACAAACTCTATGTTAGCGGATCCGTTTACTAAGGTGTTATCACCTTTAGTGTTTCACGAGCATGTTGCTCATATGGGTGTAACAACTTTTGATAACATTTAATATAGTGGGAGTTTGTGTTGTTTCTTCAATTTATTGTTCTATTAATTTTAAAGTTTGATCTCATTTGGTTAAAGTTGGACTAGTTGGAGAATATGTTTATATATTCATTAAGTTCCATGCTATACATCTATACTTTTGATCTATGTCGTTTAGTTGGATTGGTATATGTGATTACAGTGGGTTTAGTTGCGAATCAATTACAACGACTGCCCCTTTAGTACTATACTTATATGGCTAATGGACGACATTGTTATATATGACAACAAAGTGCACATAAGGGTTGTCATTTATGTTATACTTATGATTTAAAAGGAAGAACTTAGTTTTGCAACCCAAGTGGGAGATTGTTAGAACATGGCTTGCAATACAAGTTATTTGGACTTCCGTTAATAAAATCATGACTATAATATTAATATAAAGTATAGTCAAACCTAGTCAATGTGTAGAATCCCTGAAATGTAATTTACCTATTTATGATGGGCAAAATGGTAGATCAACATTGCTTAAGAAATGAATAGGTATGGTCCCTATTTGAAGTGTCACCATGTTTCATATATAAAGACCCTTCCATCAAGCCTAGAAACGACTTGATTCTTACTTTCTCTCATCTAAATTATACTTCATATTGTTAGAAGAACTTTGAGAGATTAAGAGACACTTTCATTTAGAAGATCCATTCTCCTACATCTTCATCTTGTTCTCATTTTCTCCCTTCAACATCAACTATGGATTCGACAGGTAATTATCGCTTCCGCCTTCATCTCTTTCCTCAATCTCATTCTGAATATGAGTGTGGTATTCGGGGATCACAAATTGTTCCATCACATTTTACTTTGGCATGATCGGTTTGGTTCTTCTTCTCCACGGCACACTTAGCATATTTCCATTGCTTTTATAATGTAAAACCACTTTTCATCAGCATGTTAAACATTGCTTTTGCTAAAACGAAATCCCATTTGAGTGCTTAAAGACTGAATTTCAGTCTTGCACCTTGTTGGCTTGAGTTAATGAAAGGATTGATTGCATTTGTATCAGTCCTGATCACATCCTCATTTTTCCATCTCCAAACTATGCTCTTACTAACTCCTAAGGCTTCCCTTAAAACTCTGATTGTGTGTGTCTCTTTTGTGAAACTGATTTTTTTTATATATTTTTTCTTGATCTAACTTAATCGTTTTTATTTCCTTATAACACCTTTCCTTTTTGAAGTAAGTGATATTGGTACATTTTCTTCATTTGGAAGATTGATGGATGTGTTTTTACTTATCTAAATCATACTCCCTCTGTCCTAACTTAAACTTTTTAAAAAAATTGGGTTCAAGAATTAAGAAAAATGTGATATATTATGAGTGAGATGGTTTGGTAAGAGAGATAAAGTGGGGTATGAATAGTTAGGGTAATTTTTGTGAGTATGACATGTGAGACCCACAAATAAAGAAGTATAAAAAACTTTCTTTTTTAGGTTTTGAAGCTTAAAATGGGACACAAAATAGATATTTTTGAAGTTTAAAATGGGACGGATGGAGTATACTTCTATGACTTATGTGATGCTCAACCTTGAGTGTTTTAATAGTTTTTAGATTATTTTTTGGTATAGGGAAGGAGCGAAACAATACACGGATTATTGGACTTTAAAGTGAAAAAAAGAGGTTAAAGAACGGACCAGAAAGTAAAAATAAATATATGCAACCATTGTGCAATCAAGACCATTGGATAGTATTCGAAAGAGCTTTCTAACCATAGTCGGCACGTCTAAATCGGAGTTCGTATTAAGAAATTATGATCTTTGGAAGGAAGTCTACGCGCAAATCTACAAATCAGCGAAACAACATGTACAGCATGTCACGCCCCAGAAATTCTAAAAACCCATAAATATAAAATTTATATAATAAACATCTGCTCAAATGCTAAATACCAAACCGGGCACGTGAATTCGACTATAAAACCAAAACCATCACACGACACCTCAACGAGATTATAACTCGGAGACTAAATACAACGCGGAAGCAAGAACACTTATAATAAAGTAATACCCAAAAGATAATAATAGTTACATAAAACTAAACGACCACAAATCCCGCTACAATGATACATAAGAACTCCGAAGATCAACTACCCCAAAGAAGGTCAACCTGCCCAGAAGATTTCCCGCTACAACGGACCTCAAAATATGTTTAGTCCTTTAAACTTAACGCGCTTACTATCATTGATGATTACAACTCCCACAATATACTCATAACTCATTTTGCTTTAACTCAATTCCAGTCATGTACTGAAATGATCCCAAAAGTATCATAACTCAACTTCTTAATATAACCCATAATAATTTAAGTATTTCCTCATACTAAACAATTCCGATGCACTCACGTAGATGTACTAAAAGTAAAGAAAAATCCCCTATCGAGAAATTCTCAAATTGAATCTTTAACTCTTTTAACCCAACCGATACTATATGTTCACCGATTCACCTATCAGTATCGTAGCTTATATCAACTCATCATATAACCCAAGTTCCCTATCGATCGAACGACATATCGCACCCAGTATAAATTATACTCAAGATTTCAAAATTAATATTGCCAACAGAGTAAGCTAAATTCCCAGCACAACCTTATAATAAAGATTTTCTGATTTTCAATATAGAACCTGAACATTATATTTATACCCAGTATGCTCCTAAACAAAGTCAAACATACTAATATAGAAATATTCACCACCTATCGATGGCACACAGGAAATTCGTAACACATAGAAAGCTAAACCATACCACTTAACTCATCAATATCTCGCATAGGTGACATAACTTAATCACCCTATATATACCAGCAGAAATAACGTAGTTCCCTATTCGAGTATACACCTCAACCTGAATCCATGAATGATAACAAACATGCGAACATAGCACGAAACGTTGTCCACTTACGAAATAGATATGCCCCAGCCTTCAAAAACCCGCGCTCTCGATTCCCAAACCAACTAACCCCAATGGAATTAATACTATTAACACTAATCCTATATTCGATATACTACAAGAGGAGAAACACTCGACGTTAATATCACGACTCACAACTCAACCACTTCTACCTTAACCTCATACTTTCAAGAAAACTTAGTTTCTAAACCACTCAAAATCATAACACCCAAGTATTGAAACCTATTCAAGATCAGAGTTCTTATTCTCCTTCAAGATCTAAAACCATTGCTCTGATACCAACTGTCACGCCCCAGAAATTCTAAAAACCCATAAATATAAAATTTACATAATAAACATCTCCTCAAATGCTAAATACCAAACCGGGCACGTGAATTCGACTATAAAACCAAAACCATCACACGACACCTCAACGAGATTATAACTCGGAGACTAAATACAACGCGGAAGCAAGAACACTTATAATAAAGTAATACCCAAAAGATAATAATAGTAACTAAACGACCACAAATCCCGCTACAATGATACATAAGAACTCCGAAGATCAACTACCCCAAAGAAGGTCAACCTACCCAGAAGATTTCCCGCTACAACGGACCTCATAACGCTACCACTTGCTTCCCTGGGGGGGGGTTAAGGAAAAACAAGGATAAAAGAAACGGGGTGAGATAAAATCTCAGTAAGTTACTAATGCAGCTACATGGCATAATATCATGCAAATCAACGATATAACTGAACAAGTAAATCACATAACAACAATTGAGAAAGCTCCCTATCGCCAACTGTCCCATACCAGTTGGAAATAAAGACTAACTCATCATGCAGCACATAAGACTGAAATAAACACGTACAAAGGATACTGTGCCAAGGTTTCACCAAACGAATATAATAAAGAAGCCTCTGCGCAAAACCAACCAATCAACCAATCAATCAATCTTCGTAGTAGCACAACGGCTGAAGATAAGAACCCGGTCAGAACCAACCAATCAATCCATCAACCATAGCAGCATAACAGCTGAAGAGCACCTCGGACAGAACCGACTAATCAATCAACCAACCAATCTTCGTAGCAGCATAAACAGCTGAAGACCACAACCCCGGTACCGGAACCATAATAATGTAACATGTCACAAAGGACAGGGGAGATGACACAAAGTCAAAACCTAAAAAGTTAGCTAGACTACTTCCAAAGGAAGCTAGCTCAATCCAACCAAGGCCAATCTAGAAGAGGAAAATAAGGGCAAAACAATGGATCACATTATAATGGACTCAGCTCGTTGCCATTATAATCTTCCCCATCGCCCGACACAACCACAAATGCCAGCTGGGCTTTCAAATAAAGACTATGTAAAAAATACTAGCTCGATAAATAACTAAAGATTCTAAAGTAGGAAACCATACCAATTAATCACCATAAAGATGCAAACGATTACTTACGAAGAGTTCAACAACAATGAACACAAGAAGTTTCTCATAAAAGAGTCCAACAACGATAAACGAGATTGCTCATAGTGAGCCCAACAACATTGACCATTAAAACATGATGATTCCAAGATAAGGCACACACCAAACACATCCTAAAGATGATACCCACGAGTTACTCATAAAGAGCACAACCCAAACGGTCGTTCACAAATAGTATAATGACTATTACCAAGATGAACCTAAACGTCTACTCGTAAAGAGTACTATGACCAAGAACCCAATCATCCCTTTACACCTGGAATTCAAAATAGGAAATCCGAACAAATACACCTTAAGGCAAATCAAAACCGTAGGTACCCAATCGCCATTTCAAGCTATACATCCGTTCATAATGAACCAATTCTAAACACCCCAAACGAATCCAAAAGGTTACACCTATTAGTACATGATCACAACCGGACCAAACTCTACACTTTAGTGTTCAATAACAACCCTCTAGGTACTATAGGATATCGCCTAAAACCTAGACCAAGTCTTATCCAAAATCAATTCGATTGGAACAATCACGAACACATCATAAGATGCCGAAACATTCCCAAACAATAATTAGACTAATTCCATAACACAATTGCTCACAACGGAACCACTTTACAACCCTAGAGTGTTCCACTATGCTCATACAAGTTAAATAGAATAGTACTCAAAACCTAGACTAAGAATGCAACCTAGTCTTAAACAATCAAAAGGAAGATTTCCAGAAACAGGGGGCGGGCGAGCGCTCACTAAGGGTCAGGCGGGCGCTCATTTAGACAGAAGGCTGGTCGAAGGAATTTGGCCAGGTGGGCGGGCGCCTGGCTCAATCCGGGCGGGCGCCCGGTCGGCGATCTGGGCAAAATGAAGCTGGGTTCTTCACATCTTCTTACCAATCCACAAATTTCTCAAAATCAATCCTTCCAACAAGCCTAACAATGAACCCAAACAACTTATAAACTCATAAGGGACCTAAATAACAACATCTATCAACCCAAACTAAGATTTAACCCCAACATTCATATTATCACAAATTTAACCAAAAATCCAAATAAATTCCAAACTCAACCAAAACATCATATATATCACTAAAGCATCATTCAAACAAGTGATGAACATTTTAGCATAAAAATGGGGGAAAAATAACTTACTTGAAATTTATAAAAGATGACGGAATGCGAATTTTCTTAGCTCTTTACGATCCTATCGACGATCTAAACATTTTTCATAAAATGAGCATTAAGAAATAATGGGAGGAAGATGGTCAAAATGAAGAGAGAAGGAGGGAGAATTCTTACCTCTTCAACAATGGTGGAGAGAGAGAGTTGATTGTGTGTGTGTGTGTGTGGTAAGGAGAGTGTAAGAGTGAGGGAGGAGGGAGGATGATCATCAATTAAAAGAAAAGTTACACTTAGGCCTCCTATTCCACTATCTAGCAATTAAATTTATTTCTCCCCACTAACAACTAAGACCCAATAATTCTATACTAGCACAAATGATCGATTAAAATGTTAGGCATAAAATATTATGTAACACAAAATGCACACATAATTATTTAAATAAATAAATAATTTAAATAAATAAATAGACAATAAATAAATAATCAATTCTTTATTACTAAGAAAATAGAGACGGGTTTTCGGGTCGTTACACAGTAGATGGTGCGACCGCACACCGTACTACTGTGCGGCCGCCTACACCATAGCAGAACCCAAAAGACCAAGCTGTAAGAGTAGGTGGTTGCCCACACCTTCAGTGGGTGGCCACTCACACCAAGGACCATAGGGCAATTTTCCAAGGACCTTACAAGAATTTACAAAATTTATGGGCTATTCAGTAATTTTCAATGATGTTAGGAACTTTTCTAAATTTTTTGGAGGACCTTTGGGAATATTGATGGGCTTGTTTGAAATTATGAAAATTTTAGGGACTACTGAGGAATTCTAGCCATCAGCATTTAATTTTCCTTTTTCAGCGGAATCCTAGGGTTATCCAATTTTGACACCTCCCTAATTGAATACTCTAGCCTATTTTATACATTTGTGTTTGATTCAAAGATTCAAGATTGTAACATCAATTTAATTCAGGTTTTAATTTTTTTTAATTTAATTTTTTGTTCTCTTTATTATGACTATGAGGAGCTAAATATTTAGATTCATAGATTGGATGTAACAAATACTAGATCTCTATGCTATTGACTTAATTATTCTATCCAATCTTTATTCTTGTTTATCAAAAAATTCTTCATGCTAAATTCTTTTGTTTCAATGATATGTTAAGTCATAAATTCTTTTGGATTCAACCCTTGCTTGTGCATACTACTACATCGGTAGATAGCACACTTGCTAGGTAATTTAATCAGAGGGAAATTTTCTCCATTATGAAGCCAAGCAAGTACTGCCCCAACATAACCCTTTCCTCTGAAGTTAGATTATATCTCATCTCGGTTTTTTTGTTTATTTAGATAAACAAAACTGGAGCTTTGTACTAATAGTTTAATCTATGAAACGGTGGAAAGTGTGTTTTGTTTAGGTTGGAGGGAAGATTGATGATCCATGTGAAAAGAGGGAAGAAACGTGATCTGAGTGCAAAGTGGGCTGAGGGTAATTTTGTTTGTTATCTTGCTTTTGATGATGTAATATTCAGTGTATTTTATGTACTTTTTGTGTTAAATCTATTGTGAATTTGAAATTTTAATTATTTTGGGGGAAAAGGATTAGGAGTTAATAAAAAGGGGACAAATCTCTTAATCTTGTCTGACTTTTGTTTTTTACAATATAATAATGTTATTTTTTAATCCTGTGTCGGGTGAGAGAATTTTAATTTGGGAGAGAGGGGGGACGGAGGAGGGAGTATTACTTTTATATTCAATAGACTCACTTGTCATACTCACAACATCAATTCCCTTACTATTCCTCCCACTCATTTTTCTCTCTTATTTTACGTTTTATTCTCACAACACCTCCTCCACTCATTCTCTTTCTTCTTTATTATAGTAGTATTCTTTAATTTCTCTGTTGAAAAAGAAAATCTTAAGTTGGATGGTGCGGAGGGAGTATATAACAAAGTAACAAACTCAAACCAATAATTGATGGGTATTTAGGTTGTTTGGATACAAGTTTATGACTCTCTCCCTTTCTCTCTATCACTAAGGGCAACTCCAACCATGGGTATCAAATGCAAATTTTGATACCCACGTAAAGGTATTAGTATCCCCAACAATTAAAATGGGAGGTATCAAATTTTGAGAAGGTATTAGCAAAGGTATCAAATATGATACCTTGCTTACTACCATTGCGTGTGCTTCAATCGCTGCAAGTGAGCTATTTTGCTTGTAGACAACCATCACAGGAGTTTGTCCCCTCCCTCAAACAAGTCACTTCAAACTTGGTGGACGAATTAGGTCAAGACATGTGGCTAGAAAGTAGAAAAAAAAAAAAAAAAAAAAAACTGCCATGAGGTTACAAATTTTATGAAGATTTTCAAAAATTATTGTTTTAAAACATCTAAGTATTCATTTTGAGATAGAACAGGAACCTTTTTTTTTTTTTTTAATACAATTATGAATTTAAAATTTTTGTATCTAATAAAACATAATTAAAGTAATGATCCCTTTAATATATCAACAATAATTTATAATTTATTTGACTTTGTGTTTAGTAATAAAGTGATACTTTATTTTTCATAAAAAAATATTATTAAATAAATAGTTATAAATTTAATATTTATTTTTGGAGATGATAATTTAATTTTAATGTATAATTTATTTAAGTTTGTACAGAATAATAAAGTTATGAATTTAATTATTTTTTTCAAAAATAATAATTGTTTCAAATATTATTTAATATTATTCACATTTAATTATACTCATATTAAATAATTACTGATAATATAAAAGCATTAATAAAATTTATGAATATCAAAAATCATTTTGATTTCATAAATTTAATACCTATTGTTGGAGATAACAATTTGATACCTAATGAATAGTGGCTCATAGGTATCAAATTTTGATTTTGATACCTATGGTGTTAGTACTATGGTTGGAGTTAGGGATGGCCAAACGGAACCGGAACCGGACCGGAAAAGCCCGGAACCGGAGCAAACCGGGGAGTAAACCGGAACCGGAGTAACCAGAACCGCCATTCATCCGGGCCGGTTACGGTTCACATAAATGGCGAACCGGACCGGAACCGGACTGAAAATCCTTTGTTTTTCAATAATTTTAAAGGGGGGACCGGAACCGGATTGTGCCAACCAGAACCGGGGTAAGCACGGGCCGGTTCAGGGTCACATATATGCCGAACCGGAACCGGTTTTGACCATGCATAGTTGGAGTTGCCCTAAGGGCGGTAATTAGTTTGTTTGAATACAAGTTTAACACTCTCTCTCAGTTTCTCTCTATCACTAGGAGGGGTAATTAGGTTGTTTGGATACAAGTTTATAGATCTCCCCCAAGCTTCCTCCCTATCACTAAATTTTGGAGACTAGACATACAAAAGCAAGTGTCAATGACTTGCATTTTCTAAGTTAACGGCTGATTTTATTTTCTTGCCAATTATCAACTTTGTCCCACATTGGAATGTCTAGCCCTCAATGATTCAAATTCAAAATTGTCCACTGACTATTCCCTCAATTTTTTTGATTCCTCATCAGTTTTAGTGAAGACACCATACCAAAAGTCCAATCCATCATACATCTTTGAATCCACACTTTCTACTCCAAATATTGATAGTGGAGATAACGGAAAATCCGATGGCAAGCTTAATCCGTCAGTTGAAAATGCATCCGTCCAAAAACTTTCGTCAATTTCGTTAAAAACCTCAGACGAAATATCAACTTGTTCATCTTCAACGTCCACATTAGACGAGTCTCTAACTTTTGTAACCGATGACACTTCCCTAGAGAACTGCTGCTGAGGTGAACTGACGATATTCGGTTGACCCACAAATTTTGATCTGAACGATTCAAATTGTTCACTTGAGGTCTCGGATTGATGACTATCAACTTTTCCATCTGATTTCCCTTTGGATATGCGAGCATTCTGCTTATAATTTGGAAGCCTTTTCTTCAAACGAGTGTGCCAAACATTTTTTATTTCATTGTCCGTTCGCCCTGGTAGTTTTCCTGCAATCGCAGACCACCTGAAATAATAAATATTTTTTTTAGCACTTTTCCTTTACATAACATCCATTAGTATAAGCCCTATAGGATACATATATTTATGTAATTGTTTAACCTCATACTTTTATATGAACATAAATTGTTATTGCTCTAATCGAAATCCACCAAGCGAATCTTTTCAGTTCTACTTGGATTATTTATATACAAAGTTAATTAGAAATGCTAGCTAGTAGTAGATCAAGCATTCCAAAGGGCACAAACCTTTATAACAGATTCATATACATTAGTATACGTACAAGAGCTATGTTTATTATTCTTAAATTCGCCTTAAAAATTGGGTTAATCGTGCATGTGATCACACCGTGGGAACTTGGAATATTTTTTTCTGTAAGGTTTATTCTAGCTTGTAAAATGTAATTGGCGCTGGGAGTTGTGTGATTCAGTGCAGAAAAGTGAGCTCCTAAAATATCAATTTCCACTTAAGTACTTTGTCCGTTTTAGATGAGTATCTATTAACAAATACTACCTCTGTCCCTAAATGAGTGTCCAAATTTCATTTTAAGGGACATCTGAAAATCTCAACTTTTTGTACAATTTGGTGGCAAAGATTCATTTATAATCTTGTAATCTCCTTTTCAAATATTTAGTTTTGCAAGTATAAAGAGACTGGTGAAAAAAATTTCGAAAAAAAATATTTAGGGACAAAGTTATGTTAAAAAAAGACACTCATTTGGGACAAAGATTTCTTGAAAATGGACACTCATTTAGGGACAGAGGGAGTAGTAATTATCAAATTCAAATGGATAGCATCAACATTTTAAATTAGTATAAATTTCTATTTCTTATAGGAAGTTAATCAATTCATACTTAACAAATAATTATCAAATTCAAATGGATAGCATCAACATTTTAAATTATGAGTTATGTTATATCTGATAACAAATTACTCACTCCATCCCGGTTTAAGGTTCTTAGGCTTATTAAAAAATCAAGTGAAAAACAAAAAAAAAAGGGTCAACAAAAATAGGAAGGTGAGGATATAATTGTCATAAACACTATTCATAAGCAAATGTGTGAAATAGAAGTTAGGTTATTATTGATTTTTTTAATAAGCGACGCAGAACGGAAGCGATATTCGTGAATAGCAAGCGCTAAACACAAGAGTTTACCAGCAATAAACCCTAGAAAACATAAAACCTGGAATCCACCCGAGAATAAGAGAAAAACTCTTAACAATTGCAAAGCAATCAAAATTTTATTGAATAAAGTCTAATTTTCGGATTACAACTTTAGGCCTATTTTATAGTGCCCATAAAACTTGAAAAAAACTCCTAAACCTTATAGGAATAGCCCTAACCTATATGGTAACATAATAGGACTCAAAAATAGCAAAATCACTCATAATCTTACTCTAAAACCCTCTTTAAATGACCTATTAAAAATAATAATGAAAATACTAAATAAAATGGAAACTAATGTAAACTAAATCCTAAAATACTAATTAAAATATGTTTGGCGTTGTCAAGCATTCGTGCTACATCGATAAGTGAACTTTTTAATGGTAAGATTCTCCAAAACTCTATTCATATTTTTCAATTTATGGAATAAAGCAACTAAAAACCTTAAACTGAAACATACCAAAAAGAAAAGTAAGAACCCTGAAAGTCGAAAATAAACACACTTGCTCAATGATGGGAATCCCTAATGCGCCAAAAATTAAAAATAAATAAAAAATAAATAAATTAAATTTCTGGAATAGTATTCAAAATGTGCAAACCTATTTCCAAGAACTTGATGTAGTTGAATGATAGTGTCCTCTTCGTCTTTGCTGAAATTTCCTCTCTTAATATCAGGCCGTAAATAATTTGCCCATCTCAATCTACAACTCTTTCCACACCTCAATAAACCTGAAAGTAAAACAATACGATTAATATATGACAACTAATTTCAAAATTATATCTTCAAAAATCATTCCTAAGGCTCAAACAACCATTAAATATTAAGTCGAGGAAAAGTCTGCTACATCATGCATTCTATAAGAAGAAAACATAAAAGGGTACACCCAAAGTTTTACGGGAAAACTCCGTTTTGGTTCATCGTACTTTGAGGCGTGTTTTATTTTTATCATCGAACTTTATTTTTTTCATTTTTACCATCGTACTACAAACAATGGTGTCATTTTATACCAAATTTGGGTGTAAAACGACACCATTGTTTGTAGTACAATGGTAAAATTAAAACAAATTTGGGTATAAAATATCGAATTTAGTATAAAATGACACCATTGTTTGTAAAACGATGGTAAAAATAAATAAAATAAAGTTTGATAGTACAAGTGAAACACGACCTAAAGTACGATGGACAAAAACGAAGTTCTCCCAAGTTTTACTAACACCTTGTCGGGTCGCAATTTTTTTTTGTCCCAAAGCAACTAAGCAAAGTGGCCGAAAAAACAAGAGAATTAGATTCTAAGAGACTTAAAGAGAGGCATGAGTATGCCGGGCACATGAGCCTATCCTGAATCAGTTACGAAATTGTAATTGATGAGTTCTACCTTAAAATCAGTTGGTACATACTAGATGAATTATTTAATTTAATATCTAGATGAATTATTTAATTTAATATTTATTTTCGAGCCGATGATATCTACTTAGTTAATCCATATGACATAGCAATTACAATACTCCTCCCGTCTCAAAATGATTTTCACATTTGACTATTCAAACTTTTTAAGGATAGGAACACCTGCTTCACTAGCCATGTTGTGTTTATGAACGATTAAGCCTAGATTATAGAAATGAGAAGAACTTTTTGGGACAATGAAAAATAGCAAATGAAAAGATCATTTTGGGACGGAGGGAGTATGAAGTAAGTACCGGCTTGTTTAGGAAGGGCTCGCCAGTTAGAATGGCCATGTTGATGAATGTAAGATGTAAGAATGTTGTCTTCCTCTTGAGACCATGGACCAGTCTTCAATCCTTCCTTTGCACAACATGGAGCCCTAACCATTTTTCTTTCTTTCTTTCTTTTTTCCACTTTTTTCTTTTTGGGGTTTTCCTTTTCCTTTAATTTGCTGGAGTGAGGGAGAGAGAGAGAAAGAGAGTTTTTAGGATTTGAGTTCCCAAAGTTTGAACAAAGTGAGAGTGTTTGTTTATGCAGGAAACCCACGGGTTATTTATAGGAATAGTGTCCAGCCGCCAGCTACAACACCTTTCTCTCATTGGAAAAGTCTCATTTTTCCATTTTCCACAAAAGGTATCCGTCACACACGCACTGTGTGAACTTACACTGATAGTATTTTAATACTCCCTCTATATATCACGAATATATGTCGCTCTTTTTCTTTTGTTTTACATTACTATAAAAGAAATTTGAGTAATAAATTATGAGTAAGTCTTATGAAAAACTTGTTTTACACTAAAATGTGTAAAACTTGTTTTATATTAAGAGATTATATTTTACATTAAGGTGTGAAAACATGTTTTACACAGAAGCGAGTGTAAAACAAGTTTTTCTCGAGATTTTCATATATATATATATATATATATATATATATATATATATATATATATACAAAAACTTGTGTGAGACAGTCTCACACGTGAGACGGATCTCGTTGAGAGAGTAAATGGTTTGCCCCCTATAAGCGGGGCGGGGCAAGCCCATTTCTTCTCTCATTGAGATCCGTCTCATGTGTGAGACGGTCTCACACAAGACATCCTCATATATACTCTTTCCGTTTCATGTGAATTGAGACTTATTTCCTTTTTCGTCCGTTTCACATCAATTGAGACTGCCCAAAATGGCAAAGAATCTTTACTATTTCTCCCACTCATTCTCTCTCATACTTTACTTTTACACTCACATACACCAATCAACTTACTATTTCTCCCACTCATTCTATCTCCTATTTAATTTTTCACACTCACAAACACCTACTCCCCTATTTCTCTCTCTTACTTTTCCTTGGTTTGTGTTCCGAAAATTTTGGTCTCAATTCACATGAAACGGAGGGAGTATATAAGTTGAATTAATTATCCTATCAAAATTATAAAAGTTTTTATTGATACACCATTATAAATACCATCAATAACAATTTTTAAATTTTCTTTAGGATAATTAAATTAACCGAAGATTATTGTTTAAAGTTCTTTCGTACTACGTAAAAATAAAAATAAAAAAAAACACTCTATCATACTAAAGGTAACATACTAATGGAAATCGGGATCCTAAATGAGATAATTACATGAACCATGGTGTGTACTACACCTCTATCATACTAAAGGTAACATACTCTCTTTTTGACAACATAATGAAACAAACTTTTAACTCGGGGTTGCAAATAATGGAACTCAGTTGGATGAAAAATTATTTTTTTAGACCATATACAATGGTGTATGAATAGCAAAAGTGAATCCGATATATTCAGCGCAACACAGAAAACCCAAAATCAAACCCAAAATTGAACTTAAATCGAACCCAAACTCAAACCAAAACAGAAAATTTCGAACCCTAGGCAAAATTAAATCAAACCACGGGCATAATCGAACCCAAAATCACAAAGATAATAAAGGAGGAAAGTTAACAAAATAAATTCAGTTCTAGAGAAACTGAATTCATTTGGCAAGCAGCAATCCAGATTGTCCCGCTTCAATGCCAATATGAAGCTTTAAAATTATGAAGAAATTTCAAAGTTTTGTGGAGCATACTTTCTTCCACAAACTCATACTCCCTCCGGCCACAAATATAAGCAACACTATGGGGTTTCACACATATTAAGAAAATAATTAAAGTAGTTAATTCATCTTGATTTTACAAAAAAGAAAAGCAAAAATGACTAAATAGCCCTTAACAAGTTATAATTATGGAGTAGAATTTATCTTGAAAAGTGAATCAATTATTAGGGGTATTTTTGGAACAAAATTATTAAATGATCTTGAAATCCCATAGAATTGCTTATATTTGTGGCAAAAAAAAACCCATAGTGTTGCTTATATTTGTGGGCGGAGGGAGTATAGCACATTCCGCGGGGATAATAATGGAGGAGACGGGGTGGTTTGCTCCTGTTTGGGCTTTGAAAACTCAAAATTCAAAAATTAGGGCCTGTGAGATCAATTAAAAATCTGATACAATATGAAGCTTTAAAATTATGATGAAATTGCGTCAAAAAAAATTATTATGATGAAATTTTAAAGTTTTGGTGGTTGATTGCAGAGATTGTTGGGATTGGAGTCAAAACCAAGGAGAAGGTCAAAACCGCGGAGGAGTAAGGAGCGAAACCGGGACGGAGCGAAAATCGCAGCAGGACTATTGGAGTGGGCGACCGCCCGTAGGGGAGGTGGGCGACCGCCCAGAGAAACAGTAAGTCGGGGACGGAGTTGGTCTTGGTGTGGGCCGAATTGTGTTTGGCCAATTATTGTTGTATGCGTGGAATAGGAGTCTGGAAGTAGCAGAGACCCACTAAGGAATTGGTTTCCTTAGTTAAATTGATTTCCCATATTACAATTATACTCCTTTCGTCTCAAGGACTCCGGGTAAATTAGGTTTTGATCAGGAATAGGTTTTGTATCCCTATAAATATATTGTGACTACTACCATAATATTTGTACTCAAGAGGAGAAAGTTAGGATATCAAGAGAGAGCACAAATATTGTCTAGGAGGGGGCCGGGGGCCTAGGAAAGCCATGGGGGCGATCCTACAAACCGGCCATAGTCATATTGTTTGTGTGTTCTTGGGGAGAGATAATAATATGTAGGAGAGGGTTGTTCATGGAGAGTTACTATGCTAGATCTGTGTGAGTGCATATGTAAATTGTAACAATCAAACATATTATTATAGTGATATCCTGGCTTGGGGCCTCCGGATGTAGCCACGTGGTGGTGGTGAACCGGGTTAACAAATTATGGTGTTCCTGTTCTTTCATATCATTCATGTGTTGAATATTTTCTCCATGTTGATGACTGCTAGTATGGGCTAGTGGATGCGGTGATCCCCCCAATTCCCCAACAACTGGTATCAGAGCTTTGATTCGAGATCTAGGGAAGATCCAAGGTGAAGAAAAGCGACAACAGATTTTCTTGCTGCGCACGTGCAGAATTCGTGCAATGCACGTGCAAGCTCGGTGGAGCGCACGTGCAGATTTCGTGCAGTGCAGATTCTTCGTGTGGAAGACGTGCAGGGATCTGAGAGCTTCTAGGGTTTATGGTTGAAGCAAGACACGTGCCAAATAGGTCAACGATCGTGTGGAAGATCAGAGAGTCAGAAAAGTTCGTTTGTTTCTTATGAGATCTGCTGAAATTCGAGGTGGAATTTGGAGATGCAGAGATCGGATCTGGAGGTGTTTAAGGGATTTTGGGGCAGTCAAGGTGGTTGGAGAAAATATGAAAGAAAAGAGATTGCATCAGGCACTTGCGTAAGCAACCGACGATGCAAAGGTGAGTGGTATAAGCCGGTTAGACCACGCGGGAAGAGGAGGACTTCTCGCAAAACGACGGATGGGAGATAGGGGGATATTGTACCCAACAGGCAATAAATCCCGAATTCCTGGCGGAGAAGGCGAGCGGGCGCTCGGTATGATGCAGGCGCGCGCTTGAAGACGACAGTGAGTTGGTCCGCCTCGAAAAACAATTCGAGCGGGCGCCTTGTAACGACCCAGATTTTCATAAAGTAGACAAATCCATAAAAACATGGAAATACCAATAGTTATCTTACAAAATCCCACTTAAGCAGCCCAACGGCTAGTCTCAAACCATCAATTCAACAATAAATGCGGAAGCGAATTAAATGCTAAGTCTTCAAGCCAGTACAACCACTAGCTAAACAAAATAAACCATAAAGTCTTAATATAACTGACACGGACAGCTTCATCTAACGATCCGTCTACTTCTTTAAGTCGTTACCTGAAAAAGATTATTAGAGAAAGGGTGAGCGAACAATGCTCAGTAAGTTCATACGGACCTCTCCGATAGCTAAGGAGAAGTGACCGAAAGAACGGACTAAATTCATAATTTCAAAGATCGGATATCATTTCAAATACTAACTGCATATAACGAATACAGTTAACTACTCAAAGATTGGTGGTCCTATTTCCATTCCGTCAATTCCAAGTTCCAAACACCTTTTCAGGGTGTCACACCTTTTCAGGGTGTTAAGTGAATAAGAGACCTTACACCTTTTCAGGGTGCTCCCTTATTTAGAGTTATCATGATAATCTAGGATTCCACAAAGTCTAAGTTACAAGTAGTTATTAGACTTATTTTCCAAATGTCCATTTCCTAGGACAGTTTCCACATTAGTCCTTTTCAGGGACTAATTAGTCCTTTTCAGGGACTATACAGCTACACCTGTTGCAATTAGATATAGCATACTTTCCATAATAGTGTTCCCTAAACGAGAGCACATGCAATATCAAATGTTCAAAGATTCCCTACGACCAAAACATGTCATAGGTAAGATATACAAAAGACGTTCATTAACATGGAGTTCAAGTGCTATGGACCATATAGCATTCATGAAAGAATTATAGAGTTCCAATGAATAAAGAATTCAAGATACTTAGGAGCGTAATCCTTTACCTTTCTAGCGGGTTCTTTGCGTACAATCTACAATCACGCAAAGATACTTCTTTTAGGACAAGAACAATATTTATCCCCGTCCCCAAATTCCTTTTCTAACTTTAACCTTTTGAGTTTATTTCTTAAACTCCTTCATAAGGTTCTTACTTTAGTTTAGGGTTTATCTTACCCTTCATAACTTTCCCAACATATCTTTAGGTTTACGTAAAAGTCTACTTCCAATCCATGTGTCTTAAGTTGACTTTATTTTATGAAAACACTATTCACAGCATTGACTTTACTATTCCCAGCATTGACTTTACTATTCCAGCATTGACTTTACTATTCCCAGCATTGACTTTTACTATTCTATCATTGACTTTTACTATTCCAGCATTGACTTTACACGCACAAAAAACACCTTGAAAACACACACACAAAACCCTAATTCCCAAACCCTAATTTTGATACACACACACAACACACACATACACACACACACACGGCACACACACACTGCAGACACTTGCACACACACAAACACACTTGCATGAACACACACACACTCACACAGATGCACGGACACCCACACGCCGACAGCCGCCAGCCGCCGCCGCCGCCGCCGTGCATGTCCATACTATTCCCAACTTTCTCCGTTAAAAAAAAAGGTTTTCAAAGATTAACATTAAACCCTAGTTTTATCAATTTAGGGTTAGGGTTCTAAGTTTGATTCAAAATTCCTAGGCGATACCCATCCCAAGAATTAAAGCTTAGAGTACGAGGGAATTACCTTCGAAGGGAAAAAAGATTGGATCTTCTTCTTCCTCCTCTCTTTCTCCTCTCTTTCTCCTTCTTCTCCCTCTCTCGGTTCTCGCTCTCTCTCCGCCTCCTCTCTCTCTTTTCCTTAGGGTTTTTGTTTGACACAAAATAATAGGGAGAGGGTTTAAAGAGGGTTTAAATACTTAGGGTTTTCCTTTCCCCTTCTAAAAAGGTTTCCTAAGGTTGACTAGATTGGGCCCCTCTTATTAGCCCAATTCATTAACTACTTAATGAACCCGATCACAACATTTAATATAAAAGCAAAATAATAATAATAATGGGCCAAAAGGCCGGTTATTACACGCCTGGTGGGGTGCGAGCGGACGCCTGGTCCAGATGGGGGTTAGGAGGATGTTGTACTCTACCGACAACATCAACTTCATTCCGGGTGGGAGCAAGAGGCTTGGAGACCGGCCTATTGGTGTAAAACGGAGAGATATCATTGAACGGTGTGTTAGGGGGGAGAGTGACTCAAAAATTTGCAACGCGGTGGGAGTCAAAAGGCCCTAACAGAGAGCGAGAAAAGACCACAAGAAGTCAATGCAAGAAGCAAGGTGTGTCCGAGTTTCATGGGGAGCATTGCAAGGGGAGTGGATCTAGGAGGGAGAAGGCGAAGTTAGTCTTGCAAATAAATCAAGGTAGAAGTTGATTTGGGGAGGCAAGAAGGATCTAACACGGAGATGTTGAAGCGTCGCTTGGTTTCAACTCGCCTTATTATTTGAGCGTGGAGGCTCATGGTGGATGAGCGTGGAGGCTTATCATCATCAAGGAGGAGCTTGGTGTTACAATAGTGGTGTAAAAATATTTGGTGGATCATTCTCGGGTGGGAGTATGATAGGAGCGTGTCACAATGGTGGTTTATGTCTCCAGGTGGGAGATTGTTGGGATTGGAGTCAAAACCAAGGAGAAGGTCAAACCGCGGAGGAGTGATGGATCGGTTTACACATGTATTATCTCCGCATTTTCGTACTAATTTTATCAGCTTTTGGTTGTAATATAGTTTAGATTGGATGTAATTTTGGTCTTTTATGATTTATGGAACTTTGTTGGATTTGTAATGTTTTAGGATACTTTGTAGTGTATTTTGTGTGGTTGCAAAGTCCGTGGATTGTAATTTGATGAAGACTGAATATTGTTCAAGTCAAAGGTCAACCGTGGTCAACCGTGTCAAGAAGGTGGAGAAAAGAAGAAAAAAATAAAGAAAGCAGAAAAGTGCACCAGGCGCCCGCCCTCCTAAGAACCAGGCGCCCGCTTGTTGGGGGTTTTGAAGAACCAAAGTTACTGGCCAAATAGGCGCCCGCCTGGGGTCTACCAGGCGCCCGCTTGGTCATTCCGTACAGTTTCGGGTTCTAGACGGGTTTTTACCCTATTTTTCCTACTTTTGGCCCTAGTTTTCTCTATGTATAAATATTAGACTGCAGTATTTTTATTTCTTTATGCATTGTTTTAGGTTTTATTCAAGTTTCAAGTTGTAAACAAGATTTGGGAGATTATTCATCATCAAGCTTTTATCCAGGTTTATGATTTTTAATTATATTCTTGTGTTTATTGCTATGTCGATGAGTAGCTAATTTCTTTATTCATGGATTGGGAGTAATAACTATCGAATCTCTATGCTAACTTGGGCTTAATCAAATATTAATCTTGTTCTTGTTCATAAGAATAGAGCTTAATTAATTTAAAGATTTCATTAATATGACTTGATATTTTTGGTCTTTAAATCATCTTGGTTTAGATTGTTTCACTAGCGTGGATAATTTATATATTGAATCATATTCTTGTGATTAGATTTAATTGAGGACTTCGCGGAAATCAAAAGAGTTTAAGATCAAGTGTTCTTAAGAACTTAATAAATTGTTTTTGTATGTTGTTGACCTAACGGAATATTTCACATAGAGATAATAATAGGGTTGCAATCCGGTGACCAGACCGTCCCAACTCTTAAATAAGTGAACGATTTCTTGAACAAGTTTAATAATCTTTTTAATAAAATAGCATAGAGAGGAGATAGTTGTGAACCCCAATCTGTGAATCTTCGTAATCTTGAATTAAATCCTTGTTTGCTTAGTGATCTTTAATTTAGTAATTTATTTTCATTGTTTAGTAGTTAATTTAGGTTAATCAAAATCAATCAAAAACCCCCTTTGGTTCGTTTGCACTAATTAAATTTACTTGTCTTTCCAACAAGTCTCTGTGGGATCGACCCTCGTTTTCGCGCGTTACTACTACGGTAACTAGTGCGCTTGCTAGGTATTTTATTACTTGGAATTTTATCCATCAAGTTTTTGGCGCCGTTGCCGGGGACTTGTTTTGATTTACAAGTTAATTTAGTCGGTGTATGCTTGGTAGACGTTCATTGAACCCCGAGTTGGTTCCTTTGGACGATAATATCGATAGACTTGACAGGGGCATTCCCCCTATTTCTGAGTCTGAGTCTGAAGCTTCTGTCACCGAGATAGAGGTATTTTTAAGTGATTTTGAAACTTCTTCCACCGGGGGAGAAGAAATTGAAGTTGTAATGGCTAATCCCTTAATGAAAGAATATGCTAGGCCTAAGGTTGACACATCGGTGTCATGTATTGTCCTGACTGAGGCCGCTAAATCTTATGAGGCGAAGGGGCATTACTTCAGTCAGTTGCCCAAGTTTCAGGGTCTTCCCGCTGAAGACTCTTTAAACTTCTTGAGAGAGTACATGATGATCATATCAGGATTCCCTGTAAAAGAGGGGGTTACTGATGAACAATTAAGACTTAAGTATTTTCCTTTCTCTCTTCAAGGGGAAGCTAAAACTTGGCTTATGTTACTTCCTGCGAGGAGTATCACTACATGGGATGGGTTGCATGATGCATTCTTAAAGAAATTTTTCCCGCATGCTACTTTGGCCACCTTTAGACAGAAAATCATAGGGTTTACTTAAGAGGTAGGTGAGCCATTTCATGAGGCTTGGGATAGGTTCAAAATGTTGCAAGTGCAGTGCCCCCATCATGCTTTTCCTGAAGCCCTTTTACATCAAACATTTTATGGTTGGTTAACTGCAGCAGACCAAGTTATGGTCGACAATGCAGCAGGCGGCTTTCTAGGAGCCAAAACTGTTGACCAAACCCAAGAATTATTTGAGATGTTAGGGGCCAATTCGCAAGAAAAAGGCTCTAGAGGGAAACCTAGGGGAGTGCATGAGTTGAGTGGTATGGATGAGTTCGCTAGGCAGGTGTCTTTGTTAAACCAAAACATGGCTAAAATGAATTCTAATATGTCTTCCTCAAGTGCTAATGTGGTATCTGATTTCTGTGCTAATTGTGGATCTAACACTCATGCTACTAATGGTTGTCCAGTGTTGCACAGTTTGATTCTGAACAGGTAAATGCGATGCAAGGGTATCCCCCCAAGGCAAAATCAAGGTGGTATGTATTCTAATACTTATAATCCAGATTGGAAAAACCACCCCAATTTTTCTTGGAGGGGTAACCCAGGAATTCAGTACCAGCAGCAGAAACCTCTATATCCTCCTCCCCCACAAGGGAATCCAGAACAGTAGCCTAAGCAATCACTAGAGGATATGATGAGGACCATGATGCAAGAGCAGCAAAAAATGAAGATGATGATGGAGTAGCGTGAAAAGCAGCAGGATGCTGTCAACAAAAAGCTGGAGACCCAGATTGGTCAACTAGCTGTGGGTCAGCAAGGGCATAAACCAGGAACCTTCCCTAGTCAAGGGGAGCAAGCGAAGGCTATTATGACTCTGAGAAATGGCAAACAGGTAAGTAATGAGGTATGTCCTAACTCTCCTTCTGAATCTGCTGAACCACCTGTTGTTGAGAATGTTGTTGGTAAGAGTACTAATTGTAACATCCCCGAAATTAAGCACCACGTTTTGAGACGGATCGAAAATAAATAATAATAATAAAAAAAGGTTTAGTGAGTGATAGTGGGCCACGTGCTGGTGTTAAGTGTAGAAATGGAATTTGTTAGGCCATGTTAATCCATAGCATGCAGGAGGTGTAATTAGTTGAAAATATAATTGGTGACTCATCATATTAACTCATCTATTTAAGCAATACTAGTACTTTTTCAGCTTTTGGAAGCACAGTCCGAGAGAGATTGAAAAATGAGTTCAAGTTGAGAACCAATTTAGCTGCGGCTTTGTCAGTTCGAGGTTATATTTGTGAATTATCTTGGTGATCCGGTTTTTAGCATTTTTAGGTAAGGGAGACTACGCAGTATTGATTCCGCGTCATTTCTTTTTATACTCGTCTTATCGTAGTACTCCATTTTATTGATACGTATATCATTTGTTCGGCGTGATTTAATAATTGTTTTGATATTGAATTTGGTCCGTAAATATTACGGTTATTTGGAAAGCATGCTTTGTGTATTATTGTGCTCAAAGATGAGATTTGTTATATGGAACAGTTGCGATGTAGCTAATTATGTGACGGTCGCAGTGGGCTCGGTTATTGGTTATTGTGTTTGTGTTGGGTCCGGCTCCGTCGAGGGCGGCCAACAATTCGGTTAATTTGGTTGAGTCACTGGACCCGAATATAATTAGTACATCAGACTGTAAAGTATGATTGATCGGTTGTTTGGTTTATGAAATGCGAGTCTTATTGGCATGTCCATATTTATAATTTCATGGACAAAGTTATTTGGTGTTTGTGTTCCATTGGCTTCTGTGATATTGTGTATCCCCTTTCTTACTGAGCCCCCCAGCTCACCCCCCTCCAGTTTGATATTTTGCAGTTGACCATTGACCGGGGTTCGGGGCAACGAGGAATTGATTCGGATCATTTTGGAATTATTAGTGAGGCTTTGTATAGAATTGTGACATTTTGTTATTTATGGAATTTAGAAATTTTTCGGGGTGTTACACTAATGGCATGGGGGAAATTCCTGTGACTGATTCTTCCACCCCCAAGCCATATGTACCTCCTGTACCGTTTCCTGGTAGATTCATGAGAAGTAAGCTGGATAAGCAAATGTCTGATTTATAAGACATGTTTTCAAAAGTAAACATTAATCTTCCTTTGTTAAATGTCATTAAAAATATCCCAGCTTATGCAAAGTTTTTCAAAGAACTTAACTCCAGGAAACCCAAGTATGGGAATGATGAGAAGTTGATTATGGGAGAAAGTGCTAGTGCTGTGGTATAACAGAACCTCCCACCTAAATTGAAGGACCCCGGAAGTTTTAACATTTCTATATCTATGGGGGACTCTAAAAAGGTGAAGGCAATGTTAGATCTCGGTGCTAGCATTAATTTATAAACCTCATCATTTGTATCTTGAGTTGGGTTTACCTGAGCTACAACCCACCACAATGACCTTGCAATTGGCTGACCGTTCAATCAAGAGGCCATTGGGAATTGTGGAGGATGTTTTGGTGCAGGTAGCCAATTTGATTATCCCTGTGGATTTTGTTGTGCTTGAGACTGTTAATGGTGTTGGGAATAGTCAGGATTCTCCCATATTGCTTGGGCGTCCATTTATGGCTACTACTAACACCATCATTAATGTGGGTGATGGGACTCTATCTATGTGTGTGGCTAATGAGAAAATAGAAATATCTGTGTTTGATGTCATGCAAAGTCCCTTAGATGATGAGTCTTGTAACTGTGTGGATATTGTTGAGGATTGTGTGAGTGAAGTCTTGTGGCATGAGAGAGAATGTGAGGAGTTAGAGTCTTTGTTGTCAAATGGCGGTGAGAAACTTAGGGATAATGCGGATGTTCAACTGATGGCTGTGGAAAAGGCCGACGAACACCATCCTAGTGATGGCCCGTTTCACCCCCTAGGCCACTTCAATGAGAATTCGGTGCCTTCTATTGTAACTCCTCCAGCTCTTGAGCTGAAAGCCCTTCCTTCCAATTTAAAGTATGTTTTTCTTGGGGAGGGTGAGACTTTGCCCGTGATAATTGCCTCAGATTCGACCATAGAACAAGAGGCCAAGTTGATCAGAGTGCTTCGTGAGCACAAGCAGGCCATAGGGTGGACCTTAGCAGATATTAAGGGTATAAGCCCCTCCATGTGCATGCACAAAATTAATCTCATAGATGGTGCTAAGCCGTCTAGAGAGAGACAAAGGAGGTTAAACCCTCACATGGAGGAGGCGGTTAGGAAAGAGGTCCTAAAATTGTTGGATGCAGGCATTATCTATGCCGTTGCTGATAGTGAGTGGGTGAGCCCGGTTCAAGTCGTTCCAAAGAAATCGGGATACACGGTCACCACTAATGAAAAAGGAGAAGAAGTGCCAAAAAGGGAAGTGACTGGTCTGAGAATGTGCATAGATTTGCGCAAACTGAATGCTGCAACAAAGAAAGATCGCTTCCCTTTGCCCTTTATTGATCAGATTCTGGAGAGGTTAGCCGGACATGAGTATTATTGTTTCTTGTATGGCTTTTCGGGGTATAACCAAATCCCCATTGCACCAGAGGACCAAGCCAAGACCACTTTTACTTGTCCTTTTGGCACATTCGCATTTAGGAGGATGCCCTTTGGGCTTTGTAATGCACCTGCGACCTTTCAAAGGTGTATGACATCCATCTTCTCTGATTTGATTGAGCGATGTGTCGAAGTCTTCATGGATGACTTCTCGGTATTTGGGAACAGTTTTGATGGGTGCCTAGAGAATTTGACAATGGTTTTAAATCGTTGTTGTGAGACAAATCTGACCCTTAGTTGGGAAAAATGTCATTTTCTCGTAAGGCATGGCATTGTATTAGGACACTTGGTGTCAAACAAGGGGATTGAGGTAGACAAGGCTAAAATCGATGTGATTTCAAAATTGCCTCCCCCTGTGTCGGTTAAGGGTGTGCGAAGTTTTCTAGGCCATGCAGGTTTTTATAGGCGTTTCATAAAAGACTTTTCAAAAATTTGTAAGCCTTTATGTAACCTGCTGGCTAAGGACACCGAGTTCATATTTGACCAAGAGTGTTTAGAGGCCTTCAATCTGCTGAAGGAGAAGTTGACGTGTGCCCCCATTCTATCCAGCCCCAATTGGTCTCTACCATTTGAGATCATGTGTGATGCATCAGATTTTACGATTGGGGCTGTTTTGGGGCAAAGAGTAGATAAATTACCTCACGTGATTCATTACGCAAGTAGAACTTTAAATGATGCACAACTGAATTACACTACCACTGAAAAAGAATTTTTAGCAGTTGTGTTTGCTCTTGAAAAGTTTCGTTCTTACTTGCTTGGGTCCAAGGTGATTATCTACTCTGATCATGCTGCACTTAAATATTTTCTGAATAAAAAGGATGCTAAACCTAGACTTCTTAGGTGGATGCTCCTACTGCAGGAGTTTGACATAGAAATAAAGGACAAAAAGGGGACCGAAAATGTGGTGGCTGATCACTTATCTAGGCTAGAGAACTTTACTTTTACTAATGTGATAGATGGTGCGATTCCGGTTAATGAAAATTTTCCGGATGAGCAACTTTTTGCGTTACATGTTCATGAGCCTTGGTATGCGGATCTTGTGAATTTCATTGTTTCTAATATTATGCCACCTAACTTCACTTACGATCAAAAACGAAAGTTTAGATCAGATGTGAAGCACTACATTTGGGATGACCCCTATTTGTGGAAAGTTTGCCTGGACAAGATAATTAGGAGATGTATTCCGGAGCATGAGCAACCTAGTGTGTTGAGATTTTGCCACGAACTCCAATGTGGGGGTCACTTTAGTGGGCAAAAGACCGCTAGAAAAGTATTGCAAGCGAGTCTATATTGGCCCACTTTATTTAAAGATGCTCATAAATTTTGTGTGAGGTGTTATAGATGCCAAAGGACCGGCAACATAGGAAAGAAAGATGAAATGCCCCTACAACATAATTTAATTGTTGATATTTTTGATGTGTGGGGTATTGATTTTATGGGTCCTTTTCCCCCTTCCCAAGGCTACTTGTACATTCTTGTTGCTGTAGATTATGTGTCTAAATGGGTGGAAGCAATTCCTACCTGGACTAATGATGCTAATATTGTTTGCAAGTTTGTGCGTGAAAATATCTTTGGCAGGTATGGAGTGCCGCGCGTCATTATCAGTGACCAAGGGACGCACTTCACAAACAGAATGTTCAATCAAGTGCTAAAAAGATATGGGGTGGGTCACAAGTTGGCTACGGCTTATCACCCTCAAACATCGGGCCAAGTGGAGGTGAGTAATCGCCAAATCAAGGCTGTGCTTGAGAAAACGGTGCGTCCAAATCGGAAGGACTGGGCTGACAAATTGTGTGATGCACTGTGGGCTTATCGGACTGCATACAAAACCCCCATTGGAATGAGCCCGTACCGGATTGTGTATGGAAAAGAGTGTCATCTGCCAGTGGAACTAGAGTACAAAGCATATTGGGCAACCAAGCAGCTAAACATGGATTTGACTCTAGCAGGGGAGAAAAGATTGCTTGACGTGGATGAGCTTGCAGAGATGAGGCAGGATAGTTATGAGAGTGCAAAGTTATACAAAGAGAGGACAAAAAGATATCATGATAAAAACCTTAAACCCAAGTTTCTCAAACCGGGTATGAAGGTCCTTCTCTTTAACTCTCGCCTCAAACTTTTTCCCGGAAAACTGCGTTCAAGGTGGACGGGTCCTTATGAATTGGTTCGAGTGTTTCCCCATGGAGCTGTAGAGCTTAGAGATTTGAAAGATGGGACAACATTTAAAGTGAATGGACACCGAGTGAAGCCTTATTATGAGGGGCTATCTATTATGGAAGACATCAATGAAATTGATGTAATTGAGTTGACAGACCCGGAGGGAGCCACTTAATATTCATGTGGCATTATGTCGAGCCAAAGACTTAAAACAAAGGCGCTTGTTGGGAGGCAACCTAACCAGGTATCATTTTTATTGCTTTCTGTTTTTCCTTTCAGTTTATCATCATTTTTGAATTGGGAGTGTGTTGTTCTTCAATGCCATGAGGACATAGCATGTTCTAAGTTTGGGGGTGGTGGTATTCATAAAAAAAAAAAAAAAATTATTATTAATTATGTATTGCTGTCATATCTTTTATTTTTGGGTCGGTTCGAACTACAGTGACCTGAGCTCCTTATTGTCTTAGGGAGAACGTAGGCAACGAAAGTGCGGTCAAAAGTGTGGTCCGTGTCATCCTTCATGGATCTCTCTGAGTTTGTGAGTTTATAGGGGAGTGTAAATAGTGTCACCCTCCAAAAAGATTTTCATTTTTTGAGTCATTTTATTTTCATAATGGATATTACGCTTGTGATGTTTGTTTGTGGTGATGTGCAGGAAATTAATTCAACCAAGTGATGGAGCGATCAAACCAAAAAAAAAAAAAAAAATTATTATTGCTGGAAAAATAGCGCCCGCTTGGTGGGATAAGGGCACGCGCCTGTTCAAGTGCGAAAAAATATGAAGTTTCTGGGCAAACAAGCGCCCGCTTGGGGTCTACCAGGCGCCCGCCTGCTTGCCGATTTGAGAAACCATCAGCTGGGTTAAATCGGGTTTTGGGGGGTTAATAACATAAAAAAAACCCTTCTTCCCCAATTTCTCTCCCTCTCTAAACCCTCTCACCGGCCTCCTTCCCTCTCTCCCTACAAATCTCTCACCCTCACCACCCACAAACCTTCAAATCATCTCCCACCATAACCCTCTTCAAGGAGTACCAAAGATTTAGCCTCCATTCATCCTAAAACCAAGGGTTTTGCAAGAAATTGTCAAGGTTGAAGGAAGGAGAATTTCGAAGAATTGAGAGTTTGTGATCAAGAATTGGGGGTAGTTGCAGAAGAAGAAAGTGTTTGCAAGGTTGACGGTCATCTTCTTGGATCATCTTCTCCGTCTCCGGCGAGATTTTCCGGCGATCTCCGGCGAGATTTTCCGGCGAGTCCGGGTAAGAGCAATTTACTGATTTAAAATTTGTTAGAGGTTGTTGCGGTTGTTATCATGCCACCAAGACCAAGAGGTCGAGGACGTGGTCGTGGTGTTCCCCCACCCCAAATTGAGCCGGAGTTCGATAACACCCGTTTTGTATCCCGGGACTCCCAAAATTATTTTGATAATAAACAAAATAATGGGGTAACGGTGGAGAGAGGTTATAACTTGACCAATTGTGGGTTGGATGCTATCATTGAACACTATAATTTGAGAAGATTATTGGCCGTGCCGGCCCAAATGGGGTCGAAGTTGCTTGTGCAAGAATTCTATGCTAATTTTCATGCAGCAACTGAGGCCCCCAATGTCTGGGTTCGGGATATAATATTGATGTGACTGCGACGGCTATTAATGATTTTTATGGGTTGTCGGATGCGGTGGCAGAAGGGGAATGTGCGTATTGGCAGTTGAAAAGGAACCTTCAGAACATGGACAGGATGGATGAGACCTTAGCTTTATTTGCAGCAGAGTTTGGGGTAAATATTGATAGGGAAATATCCGGAATGGTTACTTGTTTCACATTAGTGAGTTGAGGCTGGACCTAAAGGCATTGTATCGCTTTATTTGCGAGAGGATCATGCCTTCCGCTCACTATCAGGAGGTTCATTGGTACAGGGCCCCTTTGCTCTATGCCATGATTAGGAGGATGCCGATAAATATCGGGGGCATCATGCGTAGTGAGATGGGGGTACGAGCGAGGTATTTAGAGAACAAGAATTATTTGTTCCCCATTATGATCACTATGATGGCACAGAGGGCAGGGGTGCCTATGGAGGGGTTCCCCAGACTGTTAGCTCCAGGCACTACCGTGACTAAAGCAACAATAGAAAGTGGGAGAGTGCAGAGAGCCCGGGTCCCAGCTCCAGCTCAGGCTGCTGGCGGTCAGGCCGCTGATGATGAGGAGGTTGAGGATGATATCCCGGCAGATATGACTCAGAGAGAGATGAATTACTATCTGTCGGGACAAATCCAGGGATTAGATGATATGTTCTGAGCTTTTCAACAACAACAATTTATGGCGAACTATCAAAGAGAGCAGAGGGAAGAGGAGAATGATCAGAGAATTCAGAGGATGGAGGAAGCATTATATGCCAACATTCGGGAGGATCAGTACTTCCGACAAAGAATGATGGCACATCATTTTCCTGGCGAGCGGTACCCACCGTTGAACTACCCTCCACCACCTGAGTATGTACCACCTCCGCCACCGCCTCAGCATGGATGGAATGCTTGGGATGATATCTTTGGACCGCCACCGCAGTAAGGAGCTCGAGGTATTTCCACTCCCTAAGTTTTTATGCTTAGTTGTGACGAGCATTGGGGGCAATGCTCTATTTAGTTTGGGGGTGGGAATATTGGTTGTTGATTGATGCACATTGTTGATTGATGCACATATTATCACCTGTTATCCTGTATAGTTTTAGTTAAAAAAAAAAAAAAAAAAAAAAAGAAGAAAGAGAAAAGAAAAGAGTGGCTAGGTGAAAACCCGAAAGGGCGCCTAGGCAAAAGGAGAGAATGTGTGATGTATTGCTTTTGGCTTGGCGTGGCGTCACAAGGGCGGTTTGGAGTGATTGGGTAGGACATGTTTGGTGTAGGAGGTTTGGTTAGAGGCGAATAGGATAGAAAATCCTCATATTTCTTGTAGGAGTTATAAGGGGGCGTTGGAGCTTATCATGAGGTAAATCATTGCTAAGGATTATCCTAGCTTTGATTTCTGTTTGAGGGATGATGTAGTGTAAGATAAGCGTGGGGGAAACATAGGTCGTTTTAGTTCCCCCTAGCTTTTTGTGTGGGCCCTAATTGGATGGCGTTTTATGTTCTTATCATGGGTGTGCTATCAATTAGGGTCAGTCGCATTTGTTTTGTTTGGGGAGTTATAAGGAGCGGAGTCCTTTACACTCCGGTTGATTTTCTTTATCTTGTCGTGGTTTTGTTTGATGGGAGATGTAGAGGAGATAGGTATCATTTTCCTCCATGCTACGCTTAATAGACCGGTGTTTAGATGTGGGGATAGGAATATTACTCTGGGACGAGTAATGGTCTAAGCGTGGGGGAATTTGATGGATCGGTTTACACATGTATTATCTCCGCATTTTCGTACTAATTTTATCAGCTTTTGGTTGTAATATAGTTTAGATTGGATGTAATTTTGGTCTTTTATGATTTATGGAACTTTGTTGGATTGTAATGTTTTAGGATACTTTGTAGTGTATTTTGTGTGGTTGCAAAGTCCGTGGATTGTAATTTGTTGAAGACTGAATATTGTTCAAGTCAAAGGTCAACCGTGGTCAACCGTGTCAAGAAGGTGGAGAAAAGAAGAAAAAAATAAAGAAAGCAGAAAAGTGCACCAGGCGCCCGCCCTCCTAAGAACCAGGCGCCCGCTTGTTGGGGGTTTTGAAGAACCAAAGTTACTGGCCAAATAGGCGCCCGCCTGGGGTCTACCAGGCGCCCGCTTGGTCATTCCGTACAGTTTCGGGTTCTAGACGGGTTTTTACCCTATTTTTCCTACTTTTGGCCCTAGTTTTCTCTATGTATAAATATTAGACTGCAGTATTTTTATTTCTTTATGCATTGTTTTAGGTTTTATTCAAGTTTCAAGTTGTAAACAAGATTTGGGAGATTATTCATCATCAAGCTTTTATCCAGGTTTATGATTTTTAATTATATTCTTGTGCTTATTGCTATGTCGATGAGTAGCTAATTTCTTTATTCATGGATTGGGAGTAATAACTATCAAATCTCTATGCTAACTTGGGCTTAATCAAATATTAAACTTGTTCTTGTTCATAAGAATAGAGCTTAATTAATTTAAAGATTTCATTAATATGACTTGATATTTTTGGTCTTTAAATCATCTTGGTTTAGATTGTTTCACTAGCGTGGATAATTTATATATTGAATCATATTCTTGTGATTAGATTTAATTAAGGACTTCGCGGAAATCAGAAGAGTTTAAGATCAAGTGTTCTTAAGAACTTAATAAATTGTTTTTGTGTGTTGTTGACCTAACGGAATATTTCACATAGAGATAATAATAGGGTTGCAATCCGGTGACCAGACCGTCCCAACTCTTAAATAAGTGAACGATTTCTTGAACAAGTTTAATAATCTTTTTAATAAAATAGCATAGAGAGGAGATAGTTGTGAACCCCAATCTGTGAATCTTCATAATCTTGAATTAAATCATTGTTTGCTTAGTGATCTTTAATTTAGTAATTTATTTTCATTGTTTAGTAGTTAATTTAGGTTAATCAAAATCAATCAAAAACCCCATTTGGTTCGTTTGCACTAATTAAATTTACTTGTCTTTCCAACAAGTCTCTGTGGGATCGACCCTCGTTTTCGCGCGTTACTACTACGGTAACTAGTGCGCTTGCTAGGTATTTTATTACTTGGAATTTTATCCATCAAGGAGCAAGGAGCGAAACCGGGACGGAGGTGGGCGACCGCCCAGAGAGACAGTAAGTCGGGGACGGAGTTGGTCTTGGTGTGGGCCGAATTGTGTTTGGCCAATTATTGTTGTATGCGTGGAATAGGAGTCTGGAAGTAGCAGAGACCCACTAAGGAATTGGTTTCCTTAGTTAAATTGATTTCCCATATTACAATTATACTCCTTCCGTCTCAAGGACTCCGGGTAAATTAGGTTTTGATCAGGAATAGGTTTTGTATCCCTATAAATATATTGTGACTACCACCATAATATTTGTACCCTATCTCCATGAATCTAGGAACTTTTGCTTGCATTGTCTTATTTGGTCTACGTACCGGAACTGATAACATTCGAGATTATGCAGGATTATACACCAAGGATCCTTTTTTGGCTCTCTCTTTAGCCCTTTGCCTCTTATCCCTAGGAGGTCTTCCTCCACTAGCAGGTTTTTTCGGAAAACTCTATTTATTCTGGTGTGGATGGCAAGCAGGCCTATATTTCTTGGTTTTAATAGCACTCCTTACAAGCGTTCTTTCTATCTACTATTATCTAAAAATAATCAAGTTATTAATGAATGGACGAAAGTTGTGAAAATAAAAAATAAAAAAATATCATTGAAATCGATTTTTATTGACCAATCAGAATTGCCACCCAGGCTCTATAATTGCCTCAAAAGGTCTAATATATATACATTATTAGACCTTTTGAATAACAGTCAAGAAGATCTTATGAAAATGGAACACTTTCGCGTAGAAGATATAAAACGGATATTAGACATTCTAGAAAAGAATTCCGGGATTGATTTACCGCAAAATAAGGTCTCAATCGAATGAATTTTTTCCACTTCTTTTTAGAAAAAGTCCGAAAATAGGCTTTTAATCTTTAGCCCAATCCAGATATTCGGAATCAATTCAGAATTTCGTTCAATAGATGTATCTAGGGAGAATTTACTTTGAAGCGAAGTGAATATTCCCTAGATACACACGTCTCGATATTTTATTTCACAATGGAATGGAATCAATTTAAAAAAGACCTAAAGTTAGGGATTTATCAATAGGTAATGTTGCACCAATACCCAACCAAAGTCGTTTCTGAGCAACTGGATGATGATTTTGTTTCTGAGCAACTGGATGATGATTTCGTTTCTGAGCAACTGGATGATGATGAGTCTTGCAAACCGCTAGAAAGGCAGTCGATGCTTTTTTATCCGCGTGGGCCGATTGGGGAGAGCCTGATGAAGGACCTCTTCCCCTTCGTTCTTATGAACTCAGCTACAAGTCCTCTTAGTTCCTTTCGGCACTAAGCTCCAGCAAGAAAGCCGGCAACAAAAAAGGGGCCCGAGACTTCAACTAGAGGAGCGACCTGTTGGTTCACCAAACCCCGACTCAGCGTCACACGTTCTCCAGGTCCGAAGGGGGAAGCAAACGCTCTTGTAAGGTTGTCGCAAAGTCCTTCAGCAAAGTCGAAAACAACTCACTTAAGTGAGGGGGTGCGATTAACGACATTTCGCGAACGGTTCTATCGGTCTCTCAAGTTGAATTCTAAGAGCTTTTTGCTTCCCTATACAAATTTCAATTCAAAGAGCCTTTTTATTCCCTCTTCATCGTTTGATAAATTTTTATCATTAGAAATCGAAAAGAGAAAAAATGATTGTCGTAGTCGTAACAAAGATGATGGTATTGTCCGAAAAGATCAACTAAGGAGTCTTTATCTAAGGACATCCTATAAAAAAATGCGCATGGATAGAAATAAAAAAAGCTTAGCTAGTGCTTTTTCAATTCGTTCAAAAGGGGATCTATTCCAAAAATATATCGCAAAAACAAAATGGAAGCTATTCAAAAGATATCTGCCATGGGCCCTTACTTCGACAGGGCTCAGATATCTAACCGTTCTATTTTTAGACATTGTTTCAGGAGAAAGTTAGGATATCAAGAGAGAGCACAAATATTGACTAGGAGGGGGCCGGGGGCCTAGGAAAGCCATGGGGGCGATCCTACAACCCGGCCATAGTCATATTGTTTGTGCGTTCTTGGGGAGAGATAATAATATGTAGGAGAGGGTTGTTCATGAAGAGTTACTATGCTAGATCTGTGTGAGTGCATATGTAAATTGTAACAATCAAACATATTATTATAGTGATATCCTGGCTTGGGGCCTCCGGATGTAGCCACGTGGTGGTGGTGAACCGGGTTAACAAATTATGGTGTTCCTGTTCTTTCATATCATTCATGTGTTGAATATTTTCTCCATGTTGATGACTGCTAGTATGGGCTAGTGGATGCGGTGATCCCCCAATTCCCCAACAGAGATGAGTGGTGATTTGTAATGGGTGGAAGACTGATGTTGGTGGGTGGCAGACTGAGGAGTGTGAGGGGTAAGAAAGAAGACAATCAAACCCATTAAATAGAGATTATGGTCAGTGAGTCCTATAAATAAAGAAGTAATATAAATTTTTCATATTCAAAAGATAAAAAATTTCAATAAGATATTCAAAATAGCAAAATGAGTTATTTGTTATGGGACATAGAGAGTATATAATTTATTAATAAAACCGTTAAAAGAAGAGAAACTATTCGAACTATAATTTTGAAAGTGTTTTTTTTTTTTTTTTTTTTTTTTTTTTTTTTAAGTTAGATTCTAAAATTTGGACTTTTTTGTATCATTGACGTCTCAAGACTAAGGAAATATTCTATACTTGTAGATGTTCATTTTTTAAATGAATATTCATGTTAATACTAGTAGGTAACCCGTGCTGCGCACGGAAATCTATTCTGTTAATGTTTTTGTATTTTCTTTTTTTTGATGTTTTTAATTGACAAATTAACATAATAATTTTATTTGAAAATATATGTATATTTTAAATTAATCAAAATATTTTCATAGCTTTGGTTGTACATAGTTGTAATTTTTTTAAAATTAATTTAGAAGTATATTTAAGTTTGTTGTATGAATATTTTGAAAAACTTAATGGTATTAATAGTAATAGTTAACATATACAGTAACTATTATGATTAAATAATATAATTAATAGTAATAGTTAATATATATTGTAACAGTTATGATTAACTAATACTCTTAATAATAATAATTAACTTATATAGTAACTATTATAGTTAACAATTATATTGAACTATTATAATTAAATAATACTATTAATAGTATTAGTTAGTTATAATAGTTAAACATTACTCACTCTGTCCCGGAGTAAGAGTCCTACCTCTCATTTACATGGAGATTAAGAAATGATAAAAGTATGTAAGTGTTGTGAGTGTAAAAGTAAATTATGAGAGAAAATGAGTGGGATTGAATAATAAGTTGATTGATTTTGTGAGTATAAAAGTAAAGTAGGAGAGAGAATGAGTGAGATGAATAGTAAATATTCTTCGCTATTTTTTGAAAAAGACTTTTACTCTCGGATGTACCAAATAGAAAGTAGGACTCTTACTCTGGGACGTATAGAGTAATAGTTAACTATAATAGTTAACTATTATAGTTACCTATTATAGTAACTATTACTATTATAAGTATTAGTTACTATAGTAGTTAACTATAATAGTTACCTATTATAGTAACTATTACTATTAAAAGTATTAGTTATTATAGTAGTTAACTATAATAATTACCCTATATAGTAACTAATACAATTAGCTAATACTATTAGCTAAGAAAAAGAATTTGAAAAGCCTCTTATTTATAAGAGTGGTAATGATATGGCAACACCAAATCCGTCCTTTCTCTAAGACTTGTCTATGTGGCAACACCATGGCTCTCCTCACCAACTTTAATATATATATATATATATATATCGCGACCCCGACCCCGCGGGCTCGGAGTACACGAGCTGGACGTCGACTTAAACAATAAACTCTAAAATAATGAAGATAAAAATTTCCTTTTATACCAAAAGATGATCACATAAAGTTTTGAAATCCAACTTGAACAACAAAATATAAACTAGTGTAAGCTCCATAAACTTACACTCAAAATAATAAAATATACAATTCTTAATGACGTCAAGTTTGGTACAACTATTCCAAAAAAGGTTACACATTTATGTAATGTAAACCCACCAATAACAATCTGCCCCAAAAGCTCAACCCTCGCGACGTCCTCCTCGTGATCAGCGAGTCTAATCCTTTCCTCCTTGGGGGGGGGGTTAAGGAAAAACAAAGATAAAAGAAAGGGGGTGAGATAAATCTCAATAAGTTACTAATGCAACTACATGACATGCTATGATGCAATAAGCAATATACAATAATAAATATCACTTAACATATAGCATTTATCAACTAACAGATAGCCGCGGAAATAAACAAGTAACAAAGGATATTAGCCAAGGTTTTCCACTGAAAGAACCAAATAAAGGTCGCTGCGCAGCTTCAATAATCAACTATCAACATCTTCATATTAGCATGAAAGCTTGAAGAGAAAACCCCCGGTACCGGAACCAATAACAAAGTAACATGCCACAAGGGGCGGGAGCCATGCCACAAAGTCATGCTCCAAAACGTGTAGCTAGAATACTCACAAAAGGAGCTAGCTCAACCCATCCAAGGCCAATCTGGATGAGGAAGAAGGACCAATGGGCGATGCTATGCTGGACTTGGCTTGTGCCATTATAGCATTATCCATTGCCTGACTCGATACACAAATAACCAGCTGGACTTTCAAATGGAAGCTAAATAATAAATATTAGCTTAAATAACAACTAATGATTCCAAAGTAGGGAACCATTCCAAATAAATTACCACAAAGGTAAACCAATCCAAACCACACATCAAAGATGAACCACATTCCCAAAATAATACTTAATCAAATTCCATAACATTGTTATTCACAAAAAGAACCAATTCCAATTAATAAAGTGTTCCACGATGTTAACTTAAGTTAATTTGAGTAAATAAACTTAAACTAGGAAGCCACGTAGTTTAAACAAGCACAAGACAAAATTCCAGGCCAGGCGGGCGGGCGGGCGCGCGCATAGGGGCAGGCGGGCGCTTATTCCAACAGAAGGTTTGGCCTCAGGAAAAGGCAAGGCGGGCGGGCGCCTGGTCCAACCCGGGCGGGCGCTCGGTCTGGTTCTTGGCCGGAAAACAGAGCTGGGTTCTTCCTTTTTCTTACCATTCTCACACCATTTCCACAACACCCAAAATCAATACTTCCCACATGAATCCCAAAGTACCCAAACAACATTTAACCTAAAAGGGGATCTAAATAATACCATTTATCAACCACAACCAAGATTAAATCCCAACATTCATAAAAATCACCAATTTTAACCAAAAACCAAAATAAATTCCAAACAAATTCCAAACTCAATCAAACATCAAATATAACAACTTAAGCATTATATAAACATGATGTGAACATTTTAGCATAAAAATGGGGGAAAAGCAACTTACCCGGAATTTCTCAAAGACGACGGAATTCAAATATTTTTGATTCTACGCGATCCTATCGACGATCTAAACACATTTCGTAAAATGAGAAATAAGGAAAGATGAGAGGAAGAGGATGAAAATATAGAGAGAAGGGAGAGAAAAACTTACCCAAACCAATTGGAGAGAGAGAGAGTTTGCTGGGAGAGAGGGAGTAGGGTGAGGAAGAGAGTGAGGGAGAAGGAAGAGTAGGGAGGGAGTAGTTAAAATTATTTAAAAAGTTATACTTAGGCCCCCTCACTACTAACACACCACTCTAACTTCCTACTAACAACTAAGACCAAATCATACTACACTAGTACAAATGACCCAAGTAAAATGCTAGACATAAATTATTATGAAACATAAATGCACACATAATTATCAATTAAATAATAATTTAAACAATTAAATAAGAAATAAATAAATAATCAAATATTTATTATTAGAAAATAGAGACGGGTTTTCGGGTCGTGACATTCACTCCCCCTTAAAGAAAATTCGACCCGAATTTTAACGAGACTTACCCGAATTAAAAAGCCACGGATATTTCCTCTTTATCTCATCACGAAGCTCCCACGTCGATTCTTCCACATTATGATTCTTCCAAAGGACTCTAACCAACGCAATGCTCTTGTTCCTCAACTCTTGGACTTTGGCATCAAGAATCCGAACCGGTCGTTCCTCGTAGGTCATATCAGGCTCAATATCCTCCGGTACCCTCGGTAACACGTGAGATGGATCATGAACATACTTCCGAAGCATAGAAACGTGAAAAACATTATGCAACCGGTCCAAAGAAGATAGTAACGCCAGACGGTAAGCTAGAAGTCCCACTTTCCCCAAAATCTCAAACGGACCTATAAACTTCGGAGCCAATTTGCCTTTCTTCCCGAACCTTCGAATACCCACCTTCGGAGATACTTTCAAGAACACAAAATCACCGGTCTGAAAACTAAGATCTCGCCTTCGGTTATCTGCATAGCTCTTCTGTCGACTCTGGGCTGTTTTCAATAGATCCCGAATAACTCTAACTTTCTCAACTGAATCCTGAAGCAAATCAATACCCACAATCTTCGCTTCACCGACCTCATCCCAACAGATAGGCGATCTACATTTTCTCCCATATAAGGCCTCATAAGGTGCCATCTCGATACTAGCCTGATAACTGTTGTTGTAAGAAAATTCCACTAATGGTAAATGTCTATCCCAAGAATCGGAAAAGTCTATCGAACAAGCTCGCAACATATCCTCCAAAATCTGGATGGTCCTCTCGGATTGACCGTCGGTCTGAGGGTGAAAAGCTGTGCTGAATCGCAAATCTGTACCCAAAGCTTCCTGAAACGCCTTCCAGAATCTAGAAGTAAATCTCGGGTCTCGATCTGACACAATGCTAACCGGAACCCCATGCAATCTCACAATCTCATCAATGTAAAGGGTCGCAAGCTTTTCCATCGAGTACCTAATGCCAATAGGCAAGAAATGTGCACTCTTGGTCAGTCTATCCATGACTACCCAAACACTGTCATACTTCCTACGGGTACGAGGTAGTCCCGTAACGAAATCCATAGTCAAATGCTCCCATTTCCACTCCGGAATCTCTAACGGCTGAAGTAGACCTGCGGGTCTCTGATGCTCGGCCTTGACCTGCTAACAAGTTAAACATTTCGAAACATACTCGGCTATTTCCCTCTTCATGTTGTTCCACCAAAAGTGTTGTTTCAAATTTTGATACATCTTCGTACTACCCGGATGAATAGTATATCTCGATTTGTGACCCTCATCTAAAACTTGCCTCTTTATTCCACCAACATCGGGTACGCACAAACGACCACGGAAAATCAACACCCCATTCGAACTTATAGAAAAATCCTCGAAGTTCTTTTCCTTCATTTTACTCATTACTTTCACTAACTCGAGATCTTCTTTTTGAGCTTCTTTTATCCTCTGGATTAGGGTCGGAGATACCCTAATATTCGCAAAAATAGCTCCATGTCTCGATTCACAAGGACACCAATCTCGAACATCCTCAAGCATTTTCCACTCTCGAACCATCATCGAGGCCACATAAGACTTTCTACTAATCGCATCGGCTACCAAATTCGCCTTCCCCGGATGATAAGAAATCGTACAATCATAGTCCTTTAAAAGTTCCATCCATCGACGCTGACGGTTATTCAATTCCTTTTGAGAGAAGAGGTATTTCAAACTCTTGTGATCGGTAAAAATCTCAAACTTCGCTCCATATAGGTAATGCTTCCACTTATGCAACGCAAAGACTATCGCAGCCAACTCCGTATCATGAGTAGGGTAAGTCTGTTCACTAGGGGTCAACTTCCTCGAAGCATACGCAATCACTTTCCCATTCTGCATTAAAACACAACCCAAACCCTCTTTCGAAGCATCACTATAAATTACTAAGTCGTCGTTCCCATTCGGTAATGCAAGAATCGGTGCAGTAGTCAGCCTCTTCTTCAATTCCTCAAAACTGTTTTGACATTTTTCACTCCACACAAACGGTACATCCTTCCGGGTCAACTGGGTCATCGGAGTAGCAATCCTCGAAAACCCTTCTATAAACCTTCTGTAATACCCGGCTAAACCCAGAAAACTTCTGATCTCGGTCACTGACTCGGGTCTCTTCCAATCCACTATGGCTTCTATCTTTGAAGGATCCACAGAAATCCCATCTTTAGAAATAACATGACCCAGAAATGAAACCTTCTCGAGCCAAAATTCGCATTTACTAAACTTCGCAAACAACTGCTCCCTCGCAAGAATGGATAAAACTGTCCTCAAGTGTTGCTCATGCTCCTCTCGATATTTAGAGCAGAAAAGAATGTCGTTGATGAATACCACCACAAATGAGTCAAGATAAGGATGGAAAACCCGGTTCATCAAATCCATAAACACGGCAGGCGCGTTAGTCAACCCAAACGGCATAACCAAGAACTCGTAATGACCATAGCGAGTGCGAAAGGCAGTCTTCAGAATATCCTCAGATCGAATCTTCAACTGATGGTACCCACTCCTCAAATCAAGTTTAGAAAACACCACGGACCCTTGAAGCTGATCAAACAAATCATCAATGTGAGGTAGAGGATACTTGTTCTTCACTGTAACCTGATTCAACTTTCGGTAATCGATACACAATCTCAAAGAACCATCTTTCTTTCGTACAAACAAAACCGGTGCTCCCTACGGGGAGACACTAGGGCGGATAAACCCTCGATCAAGCAACTCTTGCAACTGAACCTTTAGTTCCTTCAACTCTGCGGGAGCCAACCTATACGGTGCCTTTGAAATCGGAGCTGTACCCGGCAAAAGATCTATACAAAACTCTATCTCACGATCGGGAGGCATATTATATTCAGAAGAGAAAACATCGGGAAATTCTCTAACTACCCGAACACTCTCCAAACTAAGAGATTCTTTCCTAGTATCAAGCACACTAGCCAAGTACCCCTCACAACCACGATGCAACAATCTCCTAGCTTTCACATAAGAAATGATACGAAAATTTCTACCCAAAGGCGTAGCCTCAAAAGTAAACTTAGGCACATCAGGGATGGAAAAATTAACGACCTTTCTACGACAATCGACAGAAGCATGAAACTTGCTCAACCAATCCATACCCAAAATAACATCAAAGTCTTGAATAGGAAGGACTACCAAGTCCGCACACAAGACACGACCACAAATAAGCACATCACAAGCACGAATGACTTTATCAGTCACCAAACATTCTCCCATAGGAGTTGACACCTCTAACACATAGGGCAAAGATTCAGATGCAACATTTAGTAAAGAAGCAAATTGCACAGAAATGTAAGAATGAGATGATCCTGGATCTACTAACGTACGCGCGCTCACATTAGATATAGAAACAATACCTCTAATCACTGAGGGATCATCTGCCTGATGCTGATTCATTGCAAACACTTTTCCTTGGACCTTGGCCTTTCCTGTAGCATCCCTTTTCTGACCCTGTGGAGCCCCAGCTCCTACCCCAGTCGGTTGACCTCTGAATCTTGGGCAATCCTTCGCAAAATGCCCCAACTGCCCACAGTTAATACATTTTCCTTGTTTCTTCCAACACTGGTCCTCCGAGTGTCCTCCCCTTTGGAAATATGAACAAAGTCTCCTATTTTGGTTCCCTTGGTTCCCGGCAGTAGTACCCGGGTTCCTTGGGATTGGTTACCCTCGGAACTGAGATTGTCCCCCAAAGTTACCTCGGTTATCAATCCTTGGTTGTGACTTGCTCTGCGCTCCTTGCTTACTCGGTTTAGCTACCTCGGTCTTCCTCTTATGTTCCCCAATATCTTTCTCTATAAGATAGGCACGGTCTACCACATCCTGGAATGTCACAATCCTCTGGGCTATAAGCTGAGTACGGATAGAAGTCTTCAAACCCCGGATGAATCTCATAGCTTTCTGTTCTTCGGTCCTCACAAGATAGTCACAATACCGGGCTAATTCTGTGAACTTAGCCGAGTACTGAGCTATAGACAACAAACCTTGCTCCAAGTTGAGAAGCTCGATCTCCTTTCGGTTCTGATCCACTATTGGAATGAAATGCTCTTTGAACTTCCGCACAAACAATTCCCACACATACACTGTGTGAGTGTCATCCCAACTCGCTTTAACCCCTTTCCACCAATGCTCGGCGGCACCCACAAGTTTATAAGCCGTAAACCGGACCCTATCCTCGTCCGTGCACCCAAACACATCATAGATTTTCTCCATAGACTCGACCCATAGTTCGGCCTTCTTCACATCGGGCTCACCATCGAACTCTGCTGGTTTCAGTTTCAAGAATTGCTCCAAACCATATCGGGGTGGTGGTGCTTGCTCTACTCTCGGTCCTTGGTCATGAATTGCCTTCATGGCCGCCTCAAACATGCCTTGGAACATAGCACGGTTCTCTTCCCGAAGATCATTCTGATTCTGAGTCCCACTAGTACCTTCACCCGTTCTTCTTCTAGCCATTGAGAACAATTACCTGCATAAAACATCAACCGTTACTCACTCCGAACACAACTACCCTCCTAGGTCATACTAGTCCACCTAGACCTATACTTAGAGCCAAACCATAGCTCTGATACCAACTGTCGCGACCCCGACCCCGCGGGCCCGGAGTACGCGAGCTGGACGTCGACTTAAACAATAAACTCTAAAATAATGAAGATAAAAATTTCCTTTTATACCAAAAGATGATCACATAAAGTTTTGAAATCCAACTTGAACAACAAAATATAAACTAGTGTAAGCTCCATAAACTTACACTCAAAATAATAAAATATACAATTCTTAATGACGTCAAGTTTGGTACAACTATTCCCAAAAAGGTTACACATTTATGTAATGTAAACCCACCAATAACAATCTGCCCCAAAAGCTCAACCCTCGCGACGTCCTCCTCGTGATCAGCGAGTCTAATCCTTTCCTCCTGGGGGGGTTAAGGAAAAACAAAGATAAAAGAAAGGGGGTGAGATAAATATCAATAAGTTACTAATGCAACTACATGACATGCTATGATGCAATAAGCAATAAACAATAATAAGTATCACTTAACATATAGCATTTATCAACTAACAGATAGCAGCGGAAATAAACAAGTAACAAAGGATATTAGCCAAGGTTTTCCACTGAAAGAACCAAATAAAGGTCGCTGCGCAGCTTCAATAATCAACTATCAACATCTTCATATTAGCATGAAAGCTTGAAGAGAAAACCCTCGGTACCGGAACCAATAACAAAGTAACATGCCACAAGGGGCGGGAGCCATGCCACAAAGTCATGCTCCAAAACGTGTAGCTAGAATACTCACAAAAGGAGCTAGCTCAACCCATCCAAGGCCAATCTGGATGAGGAAGAAGGACCAATGGGCGATGCTATGCTGGACTTGGCTTGTGCCATTATAGCATTATCCATTGCCTGACTCGATACACAAATAACCAGCTGGACTTTCAAATGGAAGCTAAATAATAAATATTAGCTTAAATAACAACTAATGATTCCAAAGTAGGGAACCATTCCAAATAAATTACCACAAAGGTAAACCAATCCAAACCACACATCAAAGATGAACCACATTCCCAAAATAATACTTAATCAAATTCCATAACATTGTTATTCACAAAAAGAACCAATTCCAATTAATAAAGTGTTCCACGATGTTAACTTAAGTTAATTTGAGTAAATAAACTTAAACTAGGAAGCCACGTAGTTTAAGCAAGCACAAGACAAAATTCCAGGCCAGGCGGGCGGGCGGGCGCGCGCATAGGGGCAGGCGGGCGCTTATTCCAACAGAAGGTTTGGCCTCAGGAAAAGGCAAGGCGGGCGGGCGCCTGGTCCAACCCGGGCGGGCGCTCGGTCTGGTTCTTGGCCGGAAAACAGAGCTGGGTTTTTCCTTTTTCTTACCATTCTCACACCATTTCCACAACACCCAAAATCAATACTTCCCACATGAATCCCAAAGTACCCAAACAACATTTAACCTAAAAGGGGATCTAAATAATACCATTTATCAACCACAACCAAGATTAAATCCCAACATTCATAAAAATCACCAATTTTAACCAAAAACCAAAATAAATTCCAAACAAATTCCAAACTCAATCAAAAATCAAATATAACAACTTAAGCATTATATAAACATGATGTGAACATTTTAGCATAAAAATGGGGGAAAAGCAACTTACCCGGAATTTCTCAAAGACGACGGAATTCAAATATTTTTGATTCTACGCGATCTTATCGACGATCTAAACACATTTCGTAAAATGAGAAATAAGGAAAGATGAGAGGAAGAGGATAAAAATGTAGAGAGAAGGGAGAGAAAAACTTACCCAAACCAATTGGAGAGAGAAAGAGTTTGCTGGGAGAGAGGGAGTAGGGTGAGGAAGAGAGTGAGGGAGAAGGAAGAGTAGGGAGGGAGTAGTTAAAATTATTTAAAAAGTTACACTTAGGCCCCCTCACTACTAACACACCACTCTAACTTCCTACTAACAACTAAGACCAAATCATACTACACTAGCACAAATGACCCAAGTAAAATGCTAGACATAAATTATTATGAAACATAAATGCACACATAATTATCAATTAAATAATAATTTAAACAATTAAATAAGAAATAAATAAATAATCAAATATTTATTATTAGAAAATAGAAACGGGTTTTCGGGTCGTGACAATATATATATATATATATATATATATATAGAGAGAGAGAGAGAGAGATTTCATAATTTAAAAAATCAATTTGTAAGATATTGAATGCACCTAAATACATTTAATAGCACTATCAAATAGTTATAAATATAAATTATTGAATGAGATATTTTTTAGCAAATTAGAAAATGATAACTGAAGAATATGTTTAATAATTCGACTTGGAAAAAAAAAATCGTGCTATCTCTCCCTTTCACTTTTTACTTCAATTATTATAATTAAAAAACCATGCTATCTGTCGCACCCCAGACCCGTGGTCCTACTTGGCCCCACGCTCGGGACACGATTGGAAGACGTTATAAAACTCTGATTGAAAATTTTTCGAAATGTACATTCATAAATTTTAACAAAAACACACTTGAAGTTCAAAGACTTCAGTTCAATTTTTACACAAACTTTACAAACACTTTCACAACGAAAGTACTTAGCCCGAAGGCTTACAAACTTTTAAACAAATATACATACATCAACATTTACCAAAATAGGTGTGACCATAAGAAGTACGGGTACTCTACCCAAAGGGTTTACATTTACATAATGTAACCTTCAACAAAACAAGTCCCAACTCTTACCAAACCAACGTCCTCCCGTGCTGAGTGTCCTATCCCCTGGACCCGCCTTTATCTAAAACAGTAAACAAATAAGGGTGAGAATAAATCTCAGTAAGCTACTAAAATGCAACTACATTACATGCTGATATGATGATCATAAAGAAACAATATCAACAAGTAAACATATAGCATATATCACATAACATCAACTCATATATCACATTTATCACATAGCCCACACTCTGGTGGATACCAAGCCAAGGTTTACCCAATAACCATAACTGATGAGAATACCATCTGAGAACCCATCAAAGAAAACCATCTGAGCAGCATAAATAGCTGAAGCCGGGATCCCGAAAACCAAACCATAACCAATAGAACCAAGTAACCAGAGAGGGAAATATGACACAAAGTCATAACCCAAATACTCACCAAAGGGAGCAATTCATCCCATCCAAGGCCAATTTGGACTGGGGAAACTAGAAGGCACAATGGACACCTTATAGTGAACTTGGCTTATGTGCCACTATAATTCTCCCACCGCCTGACTCACAAGCTCCAATGGAAAACCTTATAGTGGACTTACCTGTACCACTATAATTCTTCCATTGGCTGACTCCACAACAAGACCAGCTGGACTTTTAACAAGAAGCACAGTAATGAATACTTGCTAAACACAACCCGGGGCATTTAATCCAAGAAGGAACTAAGTCAAATACATCACAAGATGCACACGAAATATTTCTCATAAACAGTCCATAATAAGGACATTTAGTCACAACCCAATCTTTTCCATCAACGACATAAAAGTCATACACATTCACGTTTGGGTCCTAAACAACCCCAAAGACTACACAAACAATTATCCTCTTATACTCAAGTTACACAAACTATCAAACCTGGAAAACAGGGGGGTGCGCACGCCCCACCCCATAGGGTGCGCGCGCTCCCAAGCATCAGATCCTCACATTTTTTGGTCATTTAAGGGTGCGCGCGCCCCACCCAAAAGGGTGCGCACGCCTCCCTTCATCAGACACTTTTTGCCTAAATTGGTCAATAGGGTGCGTGCGCCCCCTTATCTAGGGTGCGTGCGCCCCCTCCTAATTTGGGCCAAATCCCAGATTCTTCCTTAGTTCAATTTTTATTCCTTCCGTCCCACAAGTATAACACATATAACATAAGATACTACACAACATTAGTCACAACATTAGCAACTTTCATGATAGTTACAACTTGAGTTCCTAAACATTCACATACTCAGCTAAAGCCAACTCCATATACTCCCTTTGTCCCAAAATTACATGTATAGCAAATATTACCCAAATCACAAAATTAACAAGTAGAAGTATCATATATAGCATATATGACTATTTTAACATTTAAAGGGGAATTAGTAACTTACCTAGTTCCGGAAAAAGTACCGCTGAAATAAGTTTTGTTCGGCTAGAAATGACCTACTCGACGCCCTGATCATTTTTATATAATTAGTTTTTAAAACGGGTAAGTAAATAAAAAGAATTAAATCGAAATGGGTCGAACTTACCTTTTTCTCCTAACCCTAGGTTGAAGGTAGAAGAAAGTTGCAGAACATATTGTTGTTACACAGAGAGGGAGAAAGCAAGATAAGTTATAAAGAGATTTTTACCCAATTTTACATTTTGGTCACCCAACTTTCAAAGTTAACACTTTAACCCCTAAACTTATAATTTCAACAAGGACCCTAAAGTTTCAACTTAATCCTTTAACTCCTTTAATCATTATTTTTACTAACTAAGTAAATAACACAAATAATCAAATATGATATGAAAATCATAAAATATGATGAAACACATAAAATGCACATATAAGTCAAATAAAAATCCCCAAAAATATAAAATAAATAGGGACGGGTTTTGGGGTCGCTACAATCACTCCCCCTTAAAGAAAATTCATCCCGAATTTTAGGGTTACTTACCGAGGCCCTCAAACAACCAAGGGTACTTCCTCTCGATCTCTTCCCGAAGCTCCCAAGTCGATTCCTCCACATTATGATTCCTCCACACAACTCGAACAAGAGGAATACTTTTGTTTCTCAATTCTTGCACCTTCGAATCAATGACTTGGACCGGATGTTCCTCATAAGACATACTCGGCTCAATATCCTCGGGAACCTCAGATAGAACATGAGAAGAATCATACACGTACTTCCGAAGCATAGAGACATGAAACACATTATGGATCTTATCAAGAGAAGGAGGTAATGCAAGACGATAAGCCCGATCCCCCACTCTTCCAAGAATCTCAAATGGACCAATATACCTCGGAGCAAGCTTGCCTTTCTTTCCATATCTTCGAATACCAACCTTAGGGGAAACTTTCAAAAACACAAAGTCACCTTTTTTGAACTCAAGGTCTCGCCTTCGGTGATCAGCGTAGCTTTTCTGTCTACTTTGGGCCGTACTCAAACGATCTCGAATAAGTTTAATCTTCTCAACTGAATCATTAACCATCTGAACACCCCAAATCTTGGCTTCTCCCACTTCATCCCAACAGATAGGAGACCGACATTTCCTCCCATACAAAGCTTCATAAGGAGCCATCCCAATACTGGACTGAAAACTGTTATTATAAGCAAACTCTACGAGAGGCAAATGAATATCCCACGAATCTGAAAAATCAACTGAGCAAGCCCTCAACATATCCTCAAGAATCTGGATAGTTCTCTCGGACTGAACATCTGTTTGAGGATGAAAAGCTGTACTAAATCTCAACTCTGATCCCAAAGCCTTCTGAAATGCTTGCCAAAATCGAGATGTGAATCTAGGGTCATGATCAGACATAATACTCACTGGAACTCCATGTAACCTCATGATCTCATTAATGTACAAGGTTGCAAGCTTTTCCATAGAATAACCAATCTCAATAGGTAGAAAATGAGAAGACTTTGTTAATCTATCAACAATCACCCAAACCGCATCAAACCTTCTTCGAGTACGAGGTAACCCTATCACAAAATCCATAGTAACATGTTCCCACTTCCATTCCGGAATCTCTAACGGTTGAAGCAAACCTGCGGGCCTTTGATGTTCAGCTTTAACTTGTTGACATGTTAAACACTTGGATACATAATCCGCTATTTCTCTCTTCATATTATTCCACCAAAAGTGTTGCTTCAAATTCTGATACATTTTAGTACTCCTGGGATGAATAGTATACCTTGATTTATGGCCTTCATCAAGAACTTGGCGTTTAACCCCATCAACATTAGGCACACACAATCAACCTCTGAAAGTTAATACCCCTTCCGAACTGAGAGAGAAATCCTTAAAATTACCTTATTTGATTTTATCCATAATCTTTATCAATTCCGGGTCATCTTTCTGAGCTTCCTTTATTTGTTGAACTAAAGTTGGAAATACTTGAATGTTCGCAAAAATAGCTCCATGCTTTGATTCATAAGGACTCCAATCTCGAGCATCGTCCAACATCTTCCATTCCCGCACCATCAATGAAGCTACATAAGACTTCCGGCTAATAGCATCAGCTACCACATTTGCTTTACCCGGATGATAAGAAATGGTGCAATCATAATCCTTCAACAGCTCCATCCATCTTCGTTGTCTATTATTCAACTCTTTCCGGGAGAAAAGATACTTCAAACTCTGATGATCTGTGAAAATCTCAAACTTTGCCCCATAAAGATAATGTTTCCATTTGTGCAATGCAAAGACAATAGCTGCAAGCTCCATATCATGGGTAGGATAATTCTGCTCACTCGGAGTCAACTTCCTCGAAGCATATGCAATCACCCTTCAATTTTGCATTAGTACACACCCGAGGCCTTCTTTAGAAGCATCACTATAGATTACCAAATCATCATTACCATTAGGTAGGGCAAGAATAGGAGCTGTAGTCAATCTCTTCTTCAACTCTTAAAAACTAGCTTGGCATTTTTCATCCCACACATAAGGAATATTCTTTCGAGTCAACTGAGTCAAGGGAGTTGCAATCTTAGAAAACCCCTCAATAAACCTTCTGTAGTACCCAGCTAACCCAAAGAAGCTTCGAATTTCTGTAACTGATTCTGGCCTCTTCCAATTCACAATAGCCTCAACTTTGGATGGATCAACTGATATACCTTTATTAGAGATCACGTGCCCAAGAAAAGATACTTCATTAAGCCAAAAAGCACACTTACTGAATTTAGCAAACAACTGCTTCTCACGAAGAATAGATAAAACCATTCGTAGATGCTGTTCATGCTCCTCCCGGGACTTAGAATAAACAAGAATATCATCAATAAATACAACCACGAAGGTATCAAGATAAGGTTTAAAGACCCTATTCATCATATCCATAAAAACAGCCGGAGCATTAGTCAACCCAAAAGGCATAACAAGAAACTCATAATGGCCATATCTACTACGAAAAGCAGTTTTAGAAATGTCTTCAAAACGGATTTTCAACTGATGGTACCCACTCCTCAAGTCAAGTTTTGAAAAGACAACCGACCCTTGAAGTTGATCAAATAAATCATCAATATGAGGAAGCGGATATTTATTCTTTATAGTTACCTGATTCAGCTTTCTGTAGTCAATACACAGTCTCAAGGACCCATCTTTCTTTTTAACAAATAATACTGGAGCTCCCCACAGGGATACACTAGGACGAATGAATCCTCGATCAAGTAACTCTTGCAACTGAATCTTCAACTCTTTCAATTCAGCTGGGGCCATTCTGTAAGGTGCCTCAGATATAGGAGCCGTACCTGGAAGTAAGTCAATACAGAACTCTATTTCCCGGTCAGGAGGCATAGCATACTCAGAAGAAAATACATCTGAAAATTCTTTAACAATAGGCACATCCTCAATATCAGGAACCCTTTTTGTAGTATCCAAAACACTAGCCAAATACCCCGCACAACCCCGGTTCAACAACTTTCTAGCCTTCATAAAAGAAATAATTCGAATCTCTCTACCCCAGGGAACAGTTTCAAAAGAAAATTTAGGAACATTAGGGATAGAAAATGTGACCACCTTATTAGCACAATCAACAGACGCATGATATTTACCCAACCAATCCATACCCAAGATAACATCAAAATCTTGTAATGGTAAGATAACTAAATCAGCAGGTAAAACATGCTCACATATATGCGCATCACACGAATGCAACACCTTATTGGTCAACTCCCCTATAGGAGTTGACACCTCTAACACATAAGGTAGAGATTCAGAAGGCATATGCAATCTAGAAGCAAAATGCACAGACACATTAGAATGCGATGAGCCAGGGTCTATAAGTGTACGTGCCCTCAAACTAGACACAAAAATAATACCTCCTATCACATTAGAGGACTCTGAAGCCTGTTGCTGAGAAATGGCAAAGACACGACCCTGAACCTTAGGCTTGCCTGAGGAATCTCTCTTCTGACCTTGAGAGGACCCAACCACACTTCCCGATGCTTGCATCCTATACTTAGGGCAATCCCTCTTAAAATGTCCTAACTGACCACAGTTCAAACACTTACCCTGTTTCTTCCAACATCTCTCTTCTGAATGCCCTTCTTTCTGACAATAATTACAAACTCCTCTACTCTGACTCCCTGAAGTATTACTTTAATTTCTATTACCTGACTGTCTTTGAGAAGACCCTTTAAATTATGAAGATCCACCTTGATTTCCTCGATTATCACCACGTTGTTGTTGCCTAACTTGCTTCCCAGCGCCTAACAATTCCATTTTCTCCTTGTGTTCCTCAATGTCATGCTCCACCTGGTAGGCTCGATCAACTGCATCTTGAAAATCTTGCAACTTATGGGATACTAGCTGAGTTCTAATCACAGTCTTCAAACCTTTCACAAACCTCGTAGCCTTCCTCTCCTTAGTTGCCACTAGGTGAGTACAATACCTGGACAACTCTGAAAATTTAGCTGAGTACTGAGCAATTGACATAGAACCTTGCTCCAAGCTAAGAAATTCCATCTCCTTCCTGTCTTGATCTACTCGAGGAATGAAGTGTTCTTTAAACTTTCCCAGAAAATTCTCCCATGTGTAAGGTACATGAGTTTCATCCCATTTAGTTTTCAAAGCTTTCCACCAATGCTCAGCCGCTCCATTCAACTTATAAGTAGCAAAACTGACTTGATCTTCCTCAGAACATCTCAAGGCATCAAAGATCTTTTCCGTTGATTCAATCCACCTTTCAGTTTTAGATACATCGGGCTCTCCATCATAATCCATAGGCTTCATTTTTAGAAACTGTTCTAAGCCATATCTTGGTGGTACCTGTTCCCTCTCTTGCCTCTGATCATTTATAGTTTTCATCGCTGCTTCGAACATTCCTTGGAACATAATTCGAGCCTCTTCTCTTGCATCCCCTTGCCCCGAAGAACCAGCCCGATCTCCGCCAGTTTCACCCATTTTTAATGAATACCTGCATAAAACACTCAACGTTACTCACTCTATACTCTACTACCCTCCTAGGTCATTTAGTCATTCTAGACCATCTACAACCTAGCTCTGATACCAACTGTCGCACCCCAGACCCGTGGTCCTACTTGGCCCCACGCTCGGGACACGATTGGAAGACGTTATAAAACTCTGATTGAAAATTTTTCGAAATGTACTTTCATAAAGTTTAACAAAAACACACTTGAAGTTCAAAGACTTCACTTCACTTTTTAAACAAACTTTACAAACACTTTCACAACGAAAGTACTTAGCCCGAAGGCTTACAAACTTTTAAACAAATATACATACATCAACATTTACCAAAATAGGTGTGACCATAAGAAGTACGGGTACTCTACCCAAAGGGTTTACATTTACATAATGTAACCTTCAACAAAACAAGTCCCAACTCTTACCAAACCAACGTCCTCCCGTGCTGAGTGTCCTATCCCCTGGACCCGCCTTTATCTAAAACAGTAAACAAATAAGGGTGAGAATAAATCTCAGTAAGCTACTAAAATGCAACTACATTACATGCTGATATGATGATCATAAAGAAACAATATCAACAAGTAAACATATAGCATATATCACATAACATCAACTCATATATCACATTTATCACATAGCCCACACTCTGGTGGATACCAAGCCAAGGTTTACCCAATAACCATAACTGATGAGAATACCATCTGAGAACCCATCAAAGAAAACCATCTGAGCAGCATAAATAGCTGAAGCCGGGATCCCGAAAACCAAACCATAACCAATAGAACCAAGTAACCAGAGAGGGAAATATGACACAAAGTCATAACCCAAATACTCACCAAAGGGAGCAATTCATCCCATCCAAGGCCAATCTGGACTGGGGAAACTAGAAGGCACAGTGGACACCTTATAGTGAACTTGGCTTATGTGCCACTATAATTCTCCCACCGCCTGACTCACAAGCTCCAATGGAAAACCTTATAGTGGACTTACCTGTACCACTATAATTCTTCCATTGGCTGACTCCACAACAAGACCAGCTGGACTTTTAACAAGAAGCACAGTAATGAATACTTGCTAAACACAACCCGGGGCATTTAATCCAAGAAGGAACTAAGCCAAATACATCACAAGATGCACACGAAAGATTTCTCATAAACAGTCCATAATAAGGACATTTAGTCACAACCCAATCTTTTCCATCAACGACATAAAAGTCATACACATTCACGTTTGGGTCCTAAACAACCCCAAGGACTACACAAACAATTGTCCTCTTATACTCAAGTTACACAAACTATCAAACCTGGAAAACAGGGGGGTGCGCACGCCCCACCCCATAGGGTGCGCGCGCTCCCAAGCATCAGATCCTCACATTTTTTGGTCATTTAAGGGTGCGCGCGCCCCACCCAAAAGGGTGCGCACGCCTCCCTTCATCAGACACTTTTTGCCTAAATTGGTTAATAGGGTGCGTGCGCCCCCTTATCTAGGGTGCGTGCGCCCCCTTATCTAGGGTGCGTGCGCCCTCTCCTAATTTGGGCCAAACCCCAGATTCTTCCTTAGTTCAATTTTTACTCCTTCCGTCCCACAAGTATAACACATATAACATAAGATACTACACAAGATTAGTTCACAACATTAGCAACTTTCATGATAGTTACAACTTGAGTTCCTAAACATTCACATACTCAGCTAAAGCCAACTCCATATACTCCCTTTGTCCCAAAATTACAAGTATAGCAAATATTACCCAAATCACAAAATTAACAAGTAGAAGTATCATATATAGCATATATGACTATTTTAACATTTAAAGGGGAATTAGTAACTTACCTAGTTCCGGAAAAAGTACCGCTGAAATAAGTTTTGTTCGGCTAGAAATGACCTACTCGACACCCTGATCATTTTTATATAATTAGTTTTTAAAACGGGTAAGTAAATAAAAAGAATTAAATCGAAATGGGTCGAACTTACCTTTTTCTCCTAACCCTAGGTTGAACGTAGAAGAAAGTTGCAGAACATATTGTTGTTACACAGAGAGGGAGAAAGCAAGATAAGTTATAAAGAGATTTTTACCCAATTTTACATTTTGGTCACCCAACTTTCAAAGTTAACACTTTAACCCCTAAACTTATAATTTCAACAAGGACCCTAAAGTTTCAACTTAATCATTTAACTCCTTTAATCATTATTTTTACTAACTAAGTAAATAACACAAATAATCAAATATGATATGAAAATCATAAAATATGATGCAACACATAAAATGCACATATAAGTCAAATAAAAATCCCCAAAAATATAAAATAAATAGGGACGGGTTTTGGGGTCGCTACACTATCTCTCTCTTTCACTTTTTGCTTCAATTATTATAATTACTATTACCAAAAAGATCATATAATAAGGATCACTTGTTGTCTCGTGTCTTATGCACATGTTCAATGTAGTACATAATGGATTGGAAGAAATGTTGAGATGTCAAGGGAACATAATAAAATTTTAAAAAATATTAGTTATAAATACTATTGAGTTTGATTTTTACTTAATTAAGTAATGAGGCTTACCAAAAAAACATCTTACAATATATAATAACAGAATCGTCTCTGCTACAGTAGCCCGCCCAAACTTTGGTGAAAATTTTCGATGGCATTTCAGTAATATGTTTCTTTGGTTTGGGCAAAAGTACGGAAGAATGAAGCAACTGGCGGTTCCCAGCAAAGTCCAATCTTCTTCTCCTCCCTCCTCATTTTTCTCTCATCTCTCTCTCTCTCTAAAAGCACACCCACATACACTCTCTCACACATACGACCTTTCTCTCTCTAACTCTCTCTGACGTTCCTTCACGGTGTCCGCCGGCGTTCCTTCACGGCGTCCCAAAGTTCGTCGCGTATCTCTCTTCTCCGACGACGCTTCTTCTTCTCCTGTAAGGTCTTATTCACCCTTTGTCTCGCATATCCGACGACTTACTCACCTCAGATCGGCCAGATCTGGTCGGAAATATATAGATCCAGCTCCTTCTCCCTTCCTCCAGTTGTCGGTGGCTCTCTAGATCTGCTCCGACGATCCTACCCCATCCTTGCAACGGTATTTCCCCAATCCATTACCTACAGCATCACTCTCTCTCTCTCCGGTCGTGGTTCTCCGATTATTAAGATTTTCTACGTGGTGGTCAATGGTGGTAGGCAGTAGGGGTTGTGTAATAGAGGTGGGCAAATTATTATGACTAAAACTTCCGTGCAGATGGTGATTGTTGGTCCCAAAGGGCAACAAGGGTATGAAAAATAGCTAGAGGGAGGGTGAATAGCTGTTTTAAAATTCTTTTCGTACCCTTGATAAACTCAATTGCAAATGCACACTTTATCAAATAAGCGTTATGATATGCGCCTAAGTGAGTGAGTGAAATGCACAGTGGAATTTAGTAATGTAAATAGGCGCAAAGTATGATAAAGGGGGCGCACACACACTCTAAGTATTTTGGCTCAAAGTGGGTGAAATAAGAAACTAAGGCAAATGATATAACAAATACAACACAGTTCAATCAATAAATCTAAAATGAATAAACAATCAAATAGTTAGATATGATATGACTTGAAAGAAAATAGCAAGATAGTAAGTACGCGCTCTTTGGAGAGGTTCGATCGGGAAAATGATCTACGTCCTCTACCAAGATGGTTTGTCTTGGATTTCTAATGAAGATCTTATATTATGAGAGAGTGTTACAAATTACAATCGTTTTGATCTTATACACTAACTTAAGATATAATATCTATGAAAGAACAAATCCTAGACAATAACCGGTGTATCTCTTAAAGAAAGATCTAAGTGGTCAAACTTAAAGAGGTGCGTGTGTGATTTTAGAATCAAGGCTCTTTAGATCTTTGAGATTGAGAGCACAAGAAAACTAAAGTGTTTTTGCTTGAGGATCTGGGCTAAGGATAAAGGTATGAAGATGTTCTTGCGAATTCTGGAAATATCAAAGGCAATCTTCAAATCTTCAACAAATGCTTGAGAGTGAAAATTCAGAAATTTCTTAGCAACTTCAAAAGGTTGAAGTTATGGGGTATTTATAGTAGAGCCCCAAAAACTAGCCGTTGGAAATCCTTGGTGAATCAGAGAAAGGACGGATGTACTGTCGCTCATTGAGTGGAGCACGTGTCCTTTTATAGCCGTTAGACACATAACACAAATATGACCGCTATGGACAGGTGTCCTTAGATGTAGGTGCATACATGTTATTTAACCACCGTTGGATCATTGGCATAGTTTGAATCTCTTCAAGTTTTTGAGTCTTCATTAAATCACTGAATGTTAATTCAACATTTATGCGCGTTGAGCCAAGGGGGGCGTAGACATAGCGCGCGCTAAGCCATCTGGGGCGCATGAGCTAAGCTTGGCGCATACTCATGCGTGCGCCTAAGGAGGCGCATGGCGCAAGAGAGAGGCGCATAGGCGCGTGGCTCAAACTGAACTTTTGATTTATCTTGAATCTTGATCTTCTTGCCCTATTCTTAGACCTATTCTATTACGATGGACTACCTAAAAAAATGAAGTATAAATACTTCTTACATGTGGGTCTAAAGTCCACGAAATAAAACTTAGGTGATGGATCAATCAAATCTAATCAATCCTATTACATTGAAACTGAGATATAAGTGGGCATACCCAACAATCTCCCCCTATTTGATTGATGCCATTACCTACTATATCAGGGACAAACATTATACTTGATAATAACATGTCGAAATAAATGAAATTGGTATATCATGTCTCAAGTTAATGCACACACTAGTCCAAGATATAGATTTCTAATCTATTCCAATAAAGATAAAACATTACAAGTGGAAGGATAGAAACAACAGTTAAACACATTCAAATGATATATGAGTTTTAGTTTTGAGATGTGTTTAAACAAAGTTTAAACTTAATGCATGAAATATGAAACAGTTCAAATATGATGCATATGATTTTAAACAATATTCATTGTTCTACAAACAAGAAGTTTGAGTGAACAAGGTTTGAAATAATAGTGATGCTTTGTTCTCATTAAAACTCGAAATATAGGAGTTGGTGATTACAAGTATTTAAAAGAACAAAGACAAAAGAGTGCTAAAACACTTAAGCACTAAATCACTAACAAAAAGAGTTTTCTATCACAAAAGATTCTAATAACTTACAATCATAAAGAAACTAAGGATTAGGAGGAGGTGCATCATCGTCCTTCAATCCTTCTTCAATTTCCTTCACGGAGCGCTGAATCTGCTTTGACATTTGAAGAGTACGGTTGACAACACCATGAGTATCAGTGACACCATCTCTAATGTAGCGCAGATGATCAACATTGATGTTTTGATACTCATCAATGGTGCGCTGAGTGATGGATTGCTGTTGTGAAAAGTTTTCAGTGAAGGCTTGAAAGTTTGCTTCAACAGCAGCTTGGGCAGTGAGTATATCAGCAGAAACTCTATCTGTGCGCCTGTCTGCACTGGAATGCGAAACATTAAAGTGAGTGACAACTAATTCCTTCAAAACATCAATCTTTGAGAGCAGTGAATTAATGTCAATATGCGCGCCAGGAGCAGAGCTGGAAGAGGGCGCAGGAGTTTCAGGAGATGAAGGCGCATGGGATTCAGGAGCTTTGGGTTCTACGCCAGGATCAGCACCATATACTGTTAAACCCATGATTTCTAGTTCATCCTTAACTTCTTTGAGCTTATCAACAACACTCAACAATTTTTGGCTATCTCCAGCCACCATCTCAAACAACTTCCTTATATCACCTGCTATATTTAACTCTACCTCCCTTATAGCGTTAATAAAATCTTGGCCATCAGTGAGTTTGATGCCACCGTAAATACGTTCATGTAGGGAAGCAAGAGTACCTTTGAATAGCTCATTCATTTGGTCTATAGCATCATTCCACTGTTGAGGAGTAAGGAAATGTTTGTCCTTGATATTCGCATCTATGCGCGCCATCTCCCCTTTAATGGCAGCAATCTCATCAGTTTGCTGAGTAAGTATAGAAGTGTGAAGTTCTAACTGTGAATTCATCTGAGCTTGGCCTTGCTGGAGTTGCTGTAGCAGTGAAATAACCACACTCATATCAGGAGTGGCAGGAGCAGGAGCAGGAGTGTGAATACCCCTTTCCGATGAAGCGACGCATGGGAAGTATCTTGTGATTATTTTTATTTACAAAGGGAATATTCTTAACGACATTAAAATTATGAGAGTCGCCATGCCGTTTTAATTAAAGCCAAAACATTGAAAAAAGCATGTTTAATGGGTTCGGGGGTCAAATTACAACAAGAGAAGAATATTGGACGTTATCACTCCTATTGCCCGAATTGATCGGTCTTTCTATCATGATGAATGTGTTAGTAGTGTGTTAGTGATTTAGACCGGATCCGAAGATTGCCTACGTTCCTCTCAATGTGAGAAGCTCAGGTCAGCGTAGTTCGCAGAGAATTAGAATAGGCAGAAGAATCGGGATCATGCATAATGAAGGGGGAATTACCTAAAGATTAGGGTTTAGAAATAGTTCCTAGATCATCCTCGGGTTGATGAACCCTCGATCATCATCGGCTATGAAATAACATGTAATTATGAAGATCGCAACCCTAAATATAGCATAAATAAGGTTTTAATCTATGAACACGAAGAACATGCGAAGAACATATATGAACATATGAATAAACATGCAAAGCATATGAAGAAACTATGAATAAACATGCAAGAACATGAATATAAAAGATCTACATTAAGAATAATGCAAGAACATGAAGAAAAAGTTAGAAAACTTACCTATGTTGGCAAGAAATAAACCTTGGATCTCCTTGAGTGTTTGAATGCTAATTAGAGAGAAAAATAGTGTTTAAGAACTCCAAAATTCATACTTTAGAACTCTCAAAATCGGACCTTTAAACCAATGGAATGGAGTGGTTTATATAGTAAACTGATGGGAGGATCTGATGGTCCAGATCATCCAGCGCAAGGTTGGCCGCCTGGCCATTGTTGAAGCCGGTGACAATAGTGGCCGCGTGGCCAAGATCAACGCGGAGCAAGGTTGGCCGCGTGGCCAAGTCTGCAGGCTGACTTGATTCTTAAGCTAGGGTTTCTGCATGGTTTTAAGGAAACTATTTGTTACCTATTTTGATAGATTTTGCCATAAATGAGATATTTTGGGAATCCGGGACAAGTCTTTGCAAGGTTTCTAATTCCTATAAAGTCCTTGTATTTTTGGGAAAGTCCTAATAAACTCATTTTCAGGTCGGGTACTAACAGTAGCCCCTCGGCGACGCTTCTTGCAAGGCAATGTGGGGTCGACGATAAAAGAAGGATCCGTCTGAAACATGAGTTTCAAAACAGATGAAAAGGTAAGGGAACGGCTGAACCTTGACAGGAGACCTACGTATCCGCGGGGGAATCAAGCCATACGTAGTTCAAATCTGATGGGGAAATTGGGAATGATTTGTCCTCTTATGGGGAGCAACGTCTTCTGCTGGGGAAAATGCACCTGCTGGGGATGAGAGATGACCGCGTCGGTCGGGTGGCTGAACCTTTTCAGGTTTCCTACGTATCCTCCGAGGAATCAAGCCGGTCGTAGTTCGGATCTACTGGGGATAAAACGAGATATCGGACTCCTGCTAGGGATAATAAACCTACGGGCACTATCCTGTACGAAGCACGAATCATTCGTAAGCAATGAAGTTATTTGGGAAAATAAGGACTACGCTGTCTAAATAATCCCAAGATGGAATGGTAAACGCAATCAGGATCGCCAGGGTTCCTGCCGATCGCGCTAAAGTAATAGATGTCGGATCTCTCGCGAACAGAAACGCCGAGGCTTCTGCCAACCATGATCGATCTAGGATGCGTATGTCATAGAGGCGCCGAAGTCTCTACAACCATACGAATCTTAATAATAGATGCTGGATCTTTCGCAAACAGAAACGCCGAGGCTTCTGCCAATTACGATTGATCTAGGATGGTATGTCATAGAGGCGCCGAAGTCTCTACAACCATACGAATCCTAATAATAGATGCTGGATCTTTCGCAAACAGAAACGCCAAGGCTTCTGCCAATTACGATTGATCTAGGATGGTATGTCATAGAGGCGCCGAAGTCTCTACAACCATACGAATCTTAATAATAGATGCTGGATCTTTCGCAAACAGAAACGCCGAGGCCTCTGCCAATTACGATCGATCTAGGATGGTATGTCATAGAGGCGCCGAAGTCTCTACAACCTTACGAATCCTAATAATAGATGCTGGATCGCTCGCAAACAGAAACGCCGAGGCCTCTGCCAATTACGATCGATCTAGGATGGTATGTCATAGAGGCGCCGAAGTCTCTACAACCATACGAATCCTAAGCAAATATTTGGTGAAGAATGGAAATTTTAAGGGGCTTTCCGTACCCAATGGTAACGAATATCATTCAAAGTAGTGTTAAAGGCACTTAAAATGAATTAATAGGGAAAAGATCAGGGGCAAAAGTGGAATTTTATCTGAAGGGGCAAGGTTGGCCGCGTGGCCAAACACACTAACTTGCAATAGTGGCCGCGTGGCCAAGACCACTGAGTGGTCAGATCTCCTTCACGCGGATCGCTGATCTAACGGCTGGGGTTGCAAGGGCGAAGGTGGCCGCGTGGCCAAGGCTGCCGATGGGCTGACTCCTTGGTCACATCACCAGACACCTCCCCTCTTCTTCTTCTTTCTTCTTTCTTCTTCTTCCTTCCTCCATTGTTGACGAGTTAGGGAGAGAAAATTGAGTTTTTAGAGAGAGAAAGCTCGGATTTTGATAATTTTGAAGATTTCATTTCACATAATTCTTGAAGATATGGCGGATTGGATCAATGAGGCATTATTTAGAGATTTTCCGGGCCATGGTGGGTATATGATTCCACAACAAGAGCAACAAGGAGAGGGGCACGGTAATGCTCAGGGCGCAGGAAATGTCGGGGCTGATCCAAGAGCGGGCTTTGAAACGGCGCCCTTGATTCCACGGGGCGGTTTGAGACCACGGGCCGCGACTCAGAATTATCGCGATAATTTGCTGCGGTCTACGTTCGACCAAGATTACGATTTTTATATCGAGTCTGAGCGTCATTGGTCGATGGGGCTTCCGGAGACGCGAGAGGTAAATTTCGAATTTTCACTCCTCTCCTTCTCGCACATTTGTATGTTTTATGCACATAATATGGAATGCTAGAATTTAAATTGCTAAAATTGTAGATTGCTAGAATGGTAACGTACCTGTGCTGTGTTTACCTGCAGAAGATCAAGGCTCGTGGGTCCACAGTGACTGTGGGTAAACTGTGGGCGTCCCTGTCACGCCCGAAATATAGGCTCTGTTTTATTAGTAATTAAATGATTTTTATTTAATTATTTGCTTATTTATTTATTTAAATTATTATTTATTTAAATATTTATGTGTGCATTTTATGTGTTATAATAATTGTGCCTAGCTTTTTATTCGAGTTATTTAGGCTAGTGTGGAAGTGTTGAGTCTTAATTGTTAGTCGGGATTTTAGTATGGGGAGGGGGTCTAGTTGTAACATTTCAAATAATTTCCCCCTACTCCCTACTCCTTCCCTCACCTCCTCCCTCACTCATTCTTCATTCCCAGCAACAACTCCCTCCATCTCTCTAAGTTTAGGTAAGTTTCTTCACCTTACTTCTCTCTTCATTTTCTCCTTCTTCCTCCCATCTTCTCTCATTTCTTAAAACGGAAACCTTGTTTAGATCATCGATAGGATCGTAGGAAGCCAAAAAGAATCGAAATCCATCAACTTTGAGAATTTACAAGTAAGTTACTTTTCCCCCATTTTGATGCTAAAATGTTCATATCATGTTCATGTGATGTTTGATGTGTTATTTTTGAAGTTTGATTGAGTTTTGAATTTATTTTGAATTTATTTGAGTTCTTGGGAAGAAAATGGTGATTTTGAAATGTTGGGTGTGATTCTTGGTTTTGGGTTGTTAGATGTTGTTGTTTAGGTTCCCTAGATGTTTAGATGTAGTTTTGGTACCTTGGAAACTAGTTTGAAAGCTTTGATTTTGAGCATTTATGGAAGGTTTGTGTTTTGGCTCGAAAATGGTGAACCCAGCTGAGATTTCTTCCCTGTCCGTAGACCAGGCGCCCGCCTGACCCTTGCCAGGCGCCCGCCTACATGTCATTTTCTGATGACCAAACTTACTGGACATTCAAGCGCCCGCCTGCCCCATTCCAGGCGCCCGCCCGCCCCTGTTTCAGGAATTTGACCTTTTTGCTTGGTTTAAGACTTAAGGCTTAACTAGTTTAGGTTTAATCCTTCTAATTAACTTAAGATAACACCGTGGAACACTTTATTGTGTGGATTTGATTCCTTTGTGAATAAATATGATGTGAAATGTATTTAAGTACCGTTTTGGTAATGTAGTTCATCTTTGATGTGCTGTTTGCATTGGTTGACCTTTGTGGTAACTTAATTTGATTGGTTCCCTACTTTGGAACCTTAAGTTGTTCATTCATGCTAAATTATTATTACTTAGCATTTATTTGAAAGTCCAGCTGGTATTTTGTGTGTGTTTGGGCGATGGGAAAGATTATAATGGCAAAGCCAAGTCCATTATAATGTTGACCATTGTTTTGCCCCCTTCTTTACCCCTTCTCCAGATTGGCCTTGGAAAGGATAAGTCAGCGTTCCTTTGTGAATGTATCTGGCTAGCGGGCGTGACTTTGTGTCATGGTCCTTGTCCCTTGTGACACTTTTATGTTATTGGTTCCGGTACCGGGGTTTTGTCTTCGGCTTTCATGCCATGATGAAGATGATGATTGGTTGATTATTGAAGCTGCGCAGCAATCCTTTATTTGGATGTTCCGGTTTGGAAAACCTTGGCTATATCCTTTGTTATGTGTTTATTTCCGCTGCTATCTGTTATATGATAATTGCTATGTGCTATGTGATAATTATATTGGTTTATTGCTTGTTGCATCATAGCAGGTCATGTAGTTGCATTAGTAACTTATTGAGATTTATCTCACCCCCTTTCTTCTATCTTTGTTTTTCCTTAACCCCCCCCCAGGTGCTAAGGATTAGTCTCGCTGATCACGAGAAAGAGGACGTCGAGTGTGGATCCGTTCTTTTGGGGAAAGTTGTATAGGTTGGTTTACATTATATCAATGTGTAACCATTTGGGGATATTTGTACCAAACATTGACGTCATTAGGATTTTGTATATTTGTATTTTGTTGGGCATGAACTTGTGAAAGTTTATGATAGTCGTATTTGGTTTTTATTAAACTTGGTTTTGTAAAACTATGGATCACTACCTTTTGGTATAAAATGGAATTTTTAACTTCAGTATTTCTGAGTTTGGTTTTAGAGTCGACGTCCAGATCGCGGTCCCGGGCCCGCGGGGTCCGGGGTCGCGACAGTTGGTATCAGAGCTATGGCATTAGCTCTAAGTATAAGTCTAGGTGGATTAGTATGACCTAGGTGGGTAGTAGAGTGCGGAGTGATTAATGGTTGGTGTTTTATGCAGGTAATTACTCGCAATGTCTGGAAGAAGAAACAGAGGAGGTACTAGTGGGGCACAGAATCAGAATGATACAAGGGATGAAGCACGTGCCATGTTTCAAGGCATGTTTGAGGCGGCCATGAAGGCCATACATGATCAAGGTCCGAGGGTAGAGCAAGCACCACCCCGTTATGGATTGGAGCAATTTCTGAAGTTGAAACCGGTTGAATTCAATGGGGAACCCGATGTAAGGAAAGCTGAGTTGTGGATTGAGTCTATGGAGAAGATTTACGATGTATTTGGGTGCACGGATGAGGACAAGGTCCGGTTCGCGGCTTACAAGCTTGTGGGAGCCGCCGAGCATTGGTGGAAAGGTGTTAAAGCTACTTGGGATGATACTCGCACGGTGTATGCGTGGGAGTTGTTCGTGCGCAAATTCAAGGAGCATTTTATTCCGGTTGTTGATCAAAACCGAAAGGAGATCGAGCTACTCAACTTGGAGCAAGGTGTGTTGTCTATAGCACAATACTCGGCTAAGTTCATAGAATTAGCCCGGTATTGCGACTATTTGGTGAGGACCGAGGAACAAAAGGCTATGAGATTCATTCGGGGATTGAAGACCTCCATCCGTACTCAACTCATTGCCCAACGGATTGTAACTTTCCAAGATGCGGTGGACCGAGCCTATTTGATAGAGCAAGATATTGGGGAGCATAAAAGGAAGACCGAGGTAGCTAACCCGAGTAAGCAAGGAGCTCAAGGCAAGCCACAACACCGTTCCGATAACCGAGGTAACTTTGGGGGACAATCTCAGTTCCGAGGGCAACCGATCCCAAGGAACCCGGGTACCACTTCCGGGAACCAAGGGAGCCTAATTAGGAAGCCTTGTACCTTTTGTCAGAAGGTAGGCCATGCGGAGGATAGGTGTTGGAAAAAGCAAGGCAAGTGTACCAATTGTGGTGAAATGGGGCACTTTGCGAGAGAGTGCACGAGGTACCGAGGTCAAGCATCCGGGTCAGGAGTTGGTAATAATCAGGGTCAGAAAAGGGATGCAGCTGGGAAGCCCAAAGTTCAAGGGAAGGTTTATGCCATGAATCAACAACAAGCTACCGATGAACCATCCGTTATTAGAGGTATTGTTTCTGTGTCTAATGTGAGCGCGCGAGCGTTAGTAGATCCAGGATCATCTCATTCATATATTTCTGTGCAATTTGCTTCCATGTTAAATGTTGCATTCGAGTCTTTACCGTACGTGCTAGAGGTGTCGACCCCTATAGGAGAGTGCTTGATTTCTGATCGAGTCTTTCGTGCTTGTGACGTGGTTATTTGTGGTCGAGTCCTTTGTGCGGATTTGGTGGTTCTTCCTATCCAAGACTTTGATGTCATTTTGGGTATGGATTGGTTGAGCAAGTTTCATGCTTCTGTTGATTGCCGTAAGAAAACTGTTACTTTTTCTATTCCCGATGTGCCTAAGTTTGTTTTTGAGGCTAGTCCTCTGAGTAGAAAGGTTCGCTTAATTTCTTTTATGAAAGCGAGAAGATTATTGCATAGTGGTTGTGAGGGGTATTTGGCTAGTGTTCTTGATACTAGGAAAGAATCCCCTAGTTTTGATAGTGTTCGGGTAGTTCGGGAATTTCCCGATGTTTTCTCTACCGAGTATGATATGCCTCCCGATCGTGAGATTGAGTTTTGTATAGATCTTTTGCCGGGTACGGCTCCGATTTCGAAAGCACCTTATAGGTTAGCTCCCGCAGAATTGAAGGAACTGAAGGTTCAGTTGCAAGAGTTGCTTGATCGAGGGTTTATCCGCCCTAGTGTTTCCCCGTGGGGAGCACCGGTTTTGTTTGTGCGGAAGAAAGACGGTTCCTTGAGATTGTGTATCGATTACCGGAAGTTGAATCAGGTTACGGTGAAGAATAAGTATCCTCTACCGCATATTGATGATTTGTTTGATCAGCTACAAGGGTCCGTGGTTTTCTCTAAGCTTGATTTGAGAAGTGGGTACCATCAGTTGAAGGTTCGATCGGAGGATATTCCGAAGACTGCTTTTCGCACTCGTTATGGTCATTATGAGTTCTTGGTTATGCCGTTTGGGTTGACGAACGCACCGGCCGTGTTTATGGATTTGATGAACCGGATTTTCCATCCCTATCTTGATTCGTTCGTGGTGGTTTTCATCGACGACATTCTTGTTTATTTGAAATCTCGAGAGGAGCACGAGCAGCACTTGAGGACAGTTTTATCCGTTCTTGCGAGGGAGAAATTATTTGCGAAGTTTAGTAAATGCGAATTTTGGCTCGAGAAGGTGTCATTTCTGGGTCATGTTATTTCAAAAGACGGTATTTCGGTGGATCCTTCAAAGATTGAAGTTATAGTGGATTGGAAGAGACCCGAGTCAGTGACCGAGATTCGTAGTTTTCTGGGTTTAGCTGGTTATTACCGAAGGTTTATTGAAGGGTTTTCGAGGATTGCTACTCCGATGACTCAGTTGACCCGGAAGAATGTTCCGTTTGTGTGGACCGAGAAATGTGACAAGAGTTTCGAGGAGTTGAAGAAGAGGTTGACTACCGCACCGATCTTGACTTTGCCTAATGGGAGCGATGGCCTAGTGATTTACAGTGATGCTTCGAAAGAGGGTTTGGGTTGTGTGTTGATGCAGAATGGGAAAGTAATTGCGTATGCTTCGAGGAAGTTGACCCCTAGTGAACAGAATTACCCCACTCATGATATGGAGTTAGCGGCTATTGTATTTGCGTTGCACAAGTGGAAGCACTATCTTTATGGAGCGAAGTTTGAGATTTTTACCGATCACAAGAGTTTGAAGTACCTATTCTCTCAGAAGGAATTGAACAACCGGCAGCGTCGATGGATGGAATTATTGAAGGATTATGATTGTGCGATTTCTTATCATCCGGGGAAGGCGAATGTGGTAGCCGATGCGATTAGTAGAAAATCTTATGTGGCTTCGATGATGGTTCGAGAGTGGAAAATGCTTGAGGATGTTCGAGATTGGTCTCCTCGCGAATCGAGACATGGGGCTATTTTTGTGAATATTAGGGTGTCTCCGACCCTAATTCAGAGGATAAAGGAAGCTCAGAAAGAAGATCCCGAGTTAGTGAAGGTAATGGGTAAATTGAAGGAAAAGAACTTCGAGGATTTTTCTATTAGCCCGGTGGGAGTGTTGACTTTCCGTGGTCGTTTGTGCGTACCCGATGTTGATGGAATTAAATAGAGAGTTTTAGATGAGGGTCACAAATCGAGGTATACTATTCATCCGGGTAGTACGAAGATGTATCAGGATTTGAAGCAACAATTTTGGTGGATTAATATGAAGAGGGAAATAGCTGAGTATGTTTCGAAGTGTTTAACTTGTCAGCAGGTCAAAGCCGAGCATCAGAGACCCGCGGGGTTACTTCAGCCGTTAGAGATTCCCGAGTGGAAATGGGAGCATGTGACTATGGATTTCGTTACGGGACTGCCTCGTACCCGAAGGAAGTATGACAGTGTTTGGGTAATAGTGGATAGATTGACCAAGAGCGCCCATTTCTTGCCTATTGATATCGGATATTCGATGGAGAAGCTTGCGACCCTTTATATCGATGAGATCGTTAGATTGCATGGAGTTCCGGTTAGCATTGTGGCAGATCGAGACCCGAGGTTTACTTCTAGATTCTGGAAGGCATTTCAGGAAGCTTTGGGTACAGATTTGCGATTCAGTACGGCTTTTCATCCCCAAACCGATGGTCAATCCGAGAGGACTATTCAGATTTTGGAGGATATGTTGCGAGCTTGTGCGATAGACTTCTCCGATTCTTGGGGTTCGCATTTACCGTTAGTGGAATTCTCTTACAACAACAGTTATCAGGCTAGTATCGAGATGGCACCGTATGAGGCCTTGTATGGAAGGAAATGTAGATCGCTTATTTGTTGGGATGAGGTCGGTGAAGCGAAAGTTTTGGGTATTGATTTGCTTCGGGATTCAGTTGAAAAGGTTAGAGTTATCCGGGATAGATTGAAGACAGCCCAGAGTCGACATAAGAGCTACGCTGATAACCGAAGGCGAGATCTTAGTTTTCAGGTTGGTGACTTGGTATTCTTGAAAGTGTCTCCAAAGGTGGGTATTCGTAGATTTGGGAAGAAAGGCAAATTGGCTCCGAGGTTTATTGGTCCGTTTGAGGTTTTGGGAAAGGTTGGACTTCTAGCGTATCGTCTCGCGTTACCGTCATCTTTGGACCGGTTGCATAACGTCTTTCACGTTTCTATGCTTCGGAAGTATGTTCATGATCCGTCTCACGTGTTACCGAGGGTACCGGAAGATATTGAGCCCGATATGACTTATGAGGAACGACCGGTTCGGATCCTAGATTCTAAAGTCCAAGAGTTGAGGAGCAAAAGTATTTCATTGGTTCGAGTTCTGTGGAGGAATCATAACATCGAGGAGTCGACTGGGAGATCCGAGATGAGATCGAGAGGAAATTTCCGTGGCTTTTTGTTTAAGGTTAGTTTCGTTAAAATTCGGGTCGAATTTTCTTTAAGGGGGAGTGAATGTCACGACCCGAAATATAGGCTCTGTTTTATTAGTAATTAAATGATTTTTATTTAATTATTTGCTTATTTATTTATTTAAATTATTATTTATTTAAATATTTATGTGTGCATTTTATGTGTTATAATAATTGTGCCTAGCTTTTTATTCGAGTTATTTAGGCTAGTGTGGAAGTGATGAGTCTTAATTGTTAGTCGGGAGTGTAAGTAATTGTTTTAGTATGGGGAGGGGGTCTAGTTGTAACATTTCAAATAATTTCCCCCTACTCCCTACTCCTTCCCTCACCTCCTCCCTCACTCATTCTTCATTCCCAGCAACAACTCCCTCCATCTCTCTAAGTTTAGGTAAGTTTCTTCACCTTACTTCTCTCTTCATTTTCTCCTTCTTCCTCCCATCTTCTCTCATTTCTTAAAACGGAAACCTTGTTTAGATCGTCGATAGGATCGTAGGAAGCCAAAAAGAATCGAAATCCATCAACTTTGAGAATTTGCAAGTAAGTTACTTTTCCCCCATTTTGATGCTAAAATGTTCATATCATGTTCATGTGATGTTTGATGTGTTATTTTCGAAGTTTGATTGAGTTTTGAATTTATTTTGAATTTATTTGAGTTCTTGGGAAGAAAATGGTGATTTTGAAATGTTGGGTGTGATTCTTGGTTTTGGGTTGTTAGATGTTGTTGTTTAGGTTCCCTAGATGTTTAGATGTAGTTTTGGTACCTTGGAAACTAGTTTGAAAGCTTTGATTTTGAGCATTTATGGAAGGTTTGTGTTTTGGCTCGAAAATGGTGAACCCAGCTGAGATTTCTTCCCTGTCCGTAGACCAGGCGCCCGCCTGACCCTTGCCAGGCGCCCGCCTACATGTCATTTTCTGATGACCAAACTTACTGGACATTCAAGCGCCCGCCTGCCCCATTCCAGGCGCCCGCCCGCCCCTGTTTCAGGAATTTGACCTTTTTGCTTGGTTTAAGACTTAAGGCTTAACTAGTTTAGGTTTAATCCTTCTAATTAACTTAAGATAACACCGTGGAACACTTTATTGTGTGGATTTGATTCCTTTGTGAATAAATATGATGTGAAATGTATTTAAGTACCGTTTTGGTAATGTAGTTCATCTTTGATGTGCTGTTTGCATTGGTTGACCTTTGTGGTAACTTAATTTGATTGGTTCCCTACTTTGGAACCTTAAGTTGTTCATTCATGCTAAATTATTATTACTTAGCATTTATTTGAAAGTCCAGCTGGTATTTTGTGTGTGTTTGGGCGATGGGAAAGATTATAATGGCAAAGCCAAGTCCATTATAATGTTGACCATTGTTTTGCCCCCTTCTTTACCCCTTCTCCAGATTGGCCTTGGAAAGGATAAGTCAGCGTTCCTTTGTGAATGTATCTGGCTAGCGGGCGTGACTTTGTGTCATGGTCCTTGTCCCTTGTGACACTTTTATGTTATTGGTTCCGGTACCGGGGTTTTGTCTTCGGCTTTCATGCCATGATGAAGATGATGATTGGTTGATTATTGAAGCTGCGCAGCAATCCTTTATTTGGATGTTCCGGTTTGGAAAACCTTGGCTATATCCTTTGTTATGTGTTTATTTCCGCTGCTATCTGTTATATGATAATTGCTATGTGCTATGTGATAATTATATTGGTTTATTGCTTGTTGCATCATAGCAGGTCATGTAGTTGCATTAGTAACTTATTGAGATTTATCTCACCCCCTTTCTTCTATCTTTGTTTTTCCTTAACCCCCCCCCAGGTGCTAAGGATTAGTCTCGCTGATCACGAGAAAGAGGACGTCGAGTGTGGATCCGTTCTTTTGGGGAAAGTTGTATAGGTTGGTTTACATTATATCAATGTGTAACCATTTGGGGATATTTGTACCAAACATTGACGTCATTAGGATTTTGTATATTTGTATTTTGTTGGGCATGAACTTGTGAAAGTTTATGATAGTCGTATTTGGTTTTTATTAAACTTGGTTTTGTAAAACTATGGATCACTACCTTTTGGTATAAAATGGAATTTTTAACTTCAGTATTTCTGAGTTTGGTTTTAGAGTCGACGTCCAGATCGCGGTCCCGGGGCCCGCGGGGTCCGGGGTCGCGACAGTCCCTGCCGGAGGGACCGGGCGGTTTGCGTGCTCGGATCGAGGCTATGTGCTTTGGCCCATTCTTTGACAGTGTCTGCATGGTTGGGGCTACCCTGAAGGTGGCAGCGATGATAGAGGTGTGCCGGGAGTTCTGGTGGGATACCACCCATACCTTCCACTTTAGTTGGGGAGAGATTACCATCACGCCGACGGATTTCGCGGCCATCACAGGGTTGAGGTTTACTGGTACCCCTTTGCCTTTTGATGAGAGCTTGGCGGAGCGGCGGGACTATAGACAGGCTCTGCTGGGATTCGACACCGACCTGGGAGGAGGTGTCAAGGGTTATGGAGTGGAGGCTGGGAAGGTGAATCGCTTGGTGGAGGTGGCTATTGAGGCCTTTAGTAGGGGGAATATGATTTGGATTGCTTGGTCCGGCTATTCTTATGGTACAACTTTTCGGAGATTTTGTTTCCCAGTGGGGCTACCGTCTACCGGTACTCACTGCTAGGGGCTTTTGTGGACTTGGACCAGGTCGGTGGGATTTCTTGGGGCGGAGCTGGTTTGGCTGAGATTTACCGGGCTTTGGACCATTGCTCGAGGGCTAGCTCGTCGGACTTTGACGGGTTCCAGTTCGCCTTTGAGGTATGCTCTTGACTACCCTTCTTTTTCACATTGTTGAGATTTCTGTTCTATCCTTTGGTCTGAAATGTCTTTTTTTCGTTGTATGCACAGGCTTGGGTGTACGAGATCTTCGGTGTCGCCCTTTTTCAGTTGGTGATGAGTGCCAACAAGGTTGTTCCCATCATGTCATATTGGTGTAAAGGCAACAGGGCTCCTTCCCGCAGAAACTGGGATAGGAAGACGGTGGATGCTGCTGATCTGAGGAGGGTGTTCGCGATGCCTGAGCCTGTCGGGGTTAGATTTTACCCACGGAGCCCGGCCAATGAGGCTTCGGTGGGTCCTTATGTAGTGGATTTGACCGCTTCTAGGGTTCTGCTTGTGGGTCTCACCGGGGAGGCCATGTATCTTAGGGAGAGGGTGGTTCGTCAGCACAGGGCTGGTGCGTTACCGTGGGCTCCTTATGACCCTCCTCGGGATATGCTCCGTCCCGCGAGGTTGGCGACTTTCTTGGCTCCCACTCCGGCAGAGCATTACAGAGGGAGTGACGACTATGCCGGCTACGTGCGGACACGGCTGATCAGCCCTCAGGTTCGGGCTCGGATGCTATCGGGAGAGGGATCGAGCTCGGCCCGGTACGTTGGTCGGAGTCGGCCTTTGGTTGATATGCCCCTTCGCTCGAGTAGCGTGAGAGTGATGAGGGGCGGCCGGGAGGTGGAGCTTAGCTTGGAGCCGACTGAAGCCGATCTTGTTGAGGAGACATTCATTCCTCCGCCCGACGCTGGGGTACGGCTTTGTGCTTTGTATTAGTCATGTTTGCACACACCTATTTCTTTCTGCATTGTAATCATTTGCCTTGGCTTCCCTTTCAGGTGACTCGGGAGGCATACATCCGTTCGGCTCGGCGGGAGAACGTGTTGATGCGCTTACTGAGGGAAGCGTACCATTCATGTACTTGTCAGAGGGACGACGTTGCGTCACCCCAGCGTCGTGAGCGGTCTCCGAACGGCGCGGGTTCCTCTCACATTGGTGGTCGAGCGGTCCGGGGACGGAGTTCGGGTGCCGGTAGTTCTCGGGCTTTAGCGCGGCGCGGAGACACCACGGAGGAAGATTCTGATTAGGCGGGGTCCGTCTTTATTTCCTACATTGTTAGCTAGCAGAGAGCAGAGGGATATGTATGTATAGAACCAATGTATAAAATGCATGTATGTATATCATGTTTCTAAAATGCAAATTTATTGTGGGAGCCTACTTGTGCAAACTAGTTAATTTACAAATGTTCCTAATTTTATACAATGCACAAGCCTCGGAAAGGGGGCAGGTACGTAGTTGCATGGATCCGTCACAGAGTGGAAGGAAACAAACCAGATTTCTGCATGGAGCGATGTTGGCCGCCTGGCCATGGTGAGGCCCAGAGCAATGTTGGCCGCCTGGCCATGACAAGGCACGGAGCAATGTTGGCCGCATGGCCATGGCAAGGCACGGAGCAATGTTGGCCGCGTGGCCATAACTTCCAATATCACAAGTGGCCGCGTGGCCAAGTCTGTAGTCGGCTCTGCTTTTCCTTTTCCTGACAAGAGTGGGAGTCCGTACCCTATTTAATGAACCCTTTGCAGCCACAAAAACGTACCAGCAACCTTTTGAGCAGTTTTTTGAGTTCCTTTTAGCCAATTTGCTTGCTCTTTGCCATGGATCAAGAGGCTAGGATCACAAGTCTTGAGAAAAAAGTCTTTATAACCTCTTTGGAGAAGTGGGTTGCCAAACTTCCTGGTTCGAGTCGTAGGAAACTTGATGAACGGTATGGGATAAAGTGTCTTTGGTCACTTTTGCACATGAACTCCAATACCAACCTCTTGCAAGCCTGTGGGAGATTTTGGAATGATACCCTCCATGTCTTTAACTTTTCATTCAACGAGATAACACCCACTTATGAGGACATCGCGGCATTGTGTGGCTACGAAGGGAAGGGTAAAGTTGCCTTGCCCTTTGACTTCGTTTGCTTGAGGGACAAGTTGATGACCTTTGGCGTGTCCGCGGATGATTTTGATAGGTATGCCAGGGGCGGTTATGTCGACCTTTCTTGGATGCCACAACACTTTATACACATGGATGTGGCCTCTGACCGTTCCTTGGACCATCTTGCGCTATGTCTGTTTGCCTCTATTCTTTTCCCTTCTGAGGTTGGATTTGCTAGTGAGGGGTGTTTGGGCATGGTGAATTAGGCTCGTTTAGGTTATGACATCGTACCAGCCATTCTTGGGGAGATGCTCTGTGGGATTCCCCATCTCGCGGCTTATGGTGGGATGCCTTGTGGTAGTGATAGGCTTTTGACCATGTGGTTGCAAGAGAGGCTTCGAGTGAATAAAACGGCGGCTTCTCTGAAGGTGGCCCCATGGATGCACCGCATTAGAGGCATGGCAGAGCAGTTTGAGGGCATGACTCTCAAAGGTTGGGAAAAGTATTTGGCGGGAATGGTGACTGACGACATTCAGTGGGTGGTGCCCCATTGGCACATTCACTCTGTGAGGGAGAAACAAGTGGGACTTCACATGATCAAAGTTCCGACCCTTTCTGGGACTACCTTTTACTATCCCTCTAGAGTGCTTCGTCAGTATGGTTTGGTGCAGACCATCCCGGAGGGTTGGGACGAGGAGAGAGATGATTTTCCATTTGGGGTACTTCAGTTGGATGATAGTGTCTTAGTCCTTCTTTCTCAGATGTGGGGCGAGGCTGGATTTAGTCGTAGGACCTTCCTCACACGCTCTAGCAACACCTTCCTGCCACACGAGTATTTGGACTGGTATATGGGGAGACTTGGGCATGCGGAGCAGACTCTAGAGACCCTAAGGGGCACTATTTTGGGATCCTGTGCTCCAAGTGTTTCCTTGAGGATTAAGGAGGCTGAGGCTTATGAGAGGAGGATGAGTAAGAGCGTGGCTAACGGAGGCGGAGAAGAAGTGGGGGTGTCAAAGAAGAGGAAGGGTGAAGAGGCTCCTAATGGAAAGGCTAAAGGTGTTAGCGAGTTTGAAAGAAGATTTTGCGGGAATCCTAGCAAGAAGAAAGTTCACCGTGGGCAAAGGAAGAAGAAAGAGACCGAGGGCACAAATGGCACTAAGGGGTAATCCCGAGCGTCTCTCCATGGTCGTTGCAGACACATTAGTTTAATTTAGTTTACTTTTGTTTTAGTTTCAATTTCAGAATAGGTTATTCATTCAAAAAGTATGTCAAGCTTAGACTCATCAAATAAGTGTTAACATGCAATGACTATGGAAATACAAGTTTTTGCTTTCAGAAAATACAACTTCTATCTTTATTGCTTAACAAGATTTGGATGTTTATTTGTTTTTTAGACCGCACCTTTTGAAAGGCTGCCTACGTTCCCCTTTTACAAATAGGACTAAGGGGCTCAGGTCACCGTAGTTCACTCCAGTCAGACTAGAATGATTTTAAAGAAAGGGAAGATAGAAGGGGGGATGCTCTAACTTTTGCCTAGACTGCCCTCGCGGGTTTTCGATCTAGCGAGCTTTGTACGCACCCTTATTTTGCATAGACCGCCCTTTGCGGGTTTTCAGTCTATCGGGCTTCTTTTTGCGTAGTAAACATTTTTTTTTTTTTTTATAAGAGGGGGAGTCTAGTCATAGTAGCGTCTGAGCTTGCTGAGGTTGACTGGTTCCTTGAACGGGTTGCCATCCAAATCTGCCATTCTGTCTAGTCTCGTGGTGCACCTCGAGCTTTGGTCATTGCGTCGACGCGTTGCTTCAAATCCTCTATTTCTCTTGAGATGTCTTGAATCGTTTCTGCAGTCAGGTGCGAGAGTACCTCTGGGCCGTTCCTCACATAAGGCTCGATTTCGTGGCAACCGAGGAGTTCTAAGTTTTCGCTTTCCCTATAGAACCAGAATCCTCTCACGACGGTGAGCATGTTCTCGTCCATCAAGCCTTGGATTCTCCTTTGTAGAGCGACACAGTCGTTGGTGTCGTGGCCTTCGTCTTGGTGGTAAGAGCAACTTTTGGTAGGTTCAAATGGTTGAAGGGATGGTAATTCGGAGAGGAGTGAATGTTCTCCTAGAGGTCGCATCTTGCTCATTTGTCTCAGTTGGTCGAACAATTTTGCGAAAGGGGTCCCCATTCTTGTGTAGCGGGGGACTGAGAGGGGGTATTCTTCCAAAAATCTTTGCATTTTTTCACTGATTTCCTTTTCCTGGTGCGAGGGCCACGATTCTGTCGTTGGTGTTGGGGTCTGACGTTTATTCCCATGTGCCGGGTGCAGGATTGGGGTATTCGCGAGGTACTCCTTGAGGCAGCATAATGCGAACTCACATCTCGAACTCCATTCCTGATCGTGGGCCCTTTCTATTTCTCTGAGTGTCGGTTCCCCCACTGTTGTAAAATGGTTGAGGTGTTGCAGTAACTTGACGAGTTCTTCCTTTTCGGCTTTGTTCCGAGGAGACTGCATTCTCAATACGGCTCGAACTCGCCGACTGATGGTCCTCCACGAGGTTGTGGAGGGGGTCGCTTCTTGGTCCTCCTCGGTTGTCTCGATCTGGTCATAGCCGGCAAACCCATCAACAAACGACTTGACCTCATGACGGGCGGCCGCGTCCACCAACATTTCGATATTTGCTAAGGGGAAGTCATCCTTCGGCGTAGCTTTGTTGAGATCCCGAAAATCCACACATATCCTGACTTTACCGTTGGATTTCCTGGCAGTTACCAGATTTGATAACCAAGTTGTATACTCGATCACCCTGATGAAACCCACACGGAGTAGCTTCTCAATCTCTTCCTTCACTTGCAAAGACCATTCCGGCTTAATGCGGCGCAGCTTCTGCTTGACAGGCTTAGCGTCTGGTGCTGTCGGGATTCTGTGCTCTACGATCGAGTTGTCGAGCCCCGGCATGTCCTTATAAGACCATGCAAACACATCCACATATTCTTTGAGTAGCTCAATCAGTGCTTCCCTTTCGGCTCCGCTGAAGAAACTCCCAATCTGCGTTTCCTTAGGCTCGGCTTCGGTTCCCAAATTCACGCATGTTAACACCTCATCGGCAGCTTGGGCTCGAGATTCTTTTTGATTAATAACCTGTTCTGAGATCTCTTTAATGTATTCATCATTTAATGTGTTTGTGTCTGCCTCTTCTAATGAATCATTATTAACTAAGTGTATATCATTAGTTTGATTATTAGCCAATTTATCAGTTAAAAGAGTGACTATGGAGGGATACTCGGAAAGGTCGAGGGTTTCATTCATGGCAAAAGGGAAAATAGCGTTTGCAACAAGATCATAGTCTTCAGACGTAAGGTCGTCAGACTTAGAGGAAGACTCAAATTCAAAATGTAAAACACTAGACTCTGGGGACGGGGATTTTGGGTGAGTGACAGGAGATGCTGCAGGAGCGGCGACAGGAGAAGGAGTAAGCCCCAGTGTTCCCATCATAAATTCCGGAGTAGCTATAGGTCCCCCAATGATACACCAATTCTTGAGCTTGTCCCCCATGGGTGCCACCAATGTCCTTGGGTCCACCTTATCTTCAGAATCATCTTCAATGACGGCAACCATGTCTTCGTGCAGCCCCAGATTACTCATATGTTGAAGCAGATATTGGCCGTCCCACGTCTTAGTCAAACTTGGAGTTTCTGAGGCTTCTATTGCTGGCTTGTCAAGGGTTGCGGCTTCAAGTTGATCTGTCAAGTCATCTGCAACCTTGGTGGAGTACTCATGCCTGATGGTTCTAACTCTGCCCGTGGCTTTGTCATATTCCATGTAAATCAGCTTCATGTTCGACCGATCGAATTCCACATCTCTGAAAATCTCGAACCCTTTCTGCAACTTTCCGGTGTGGTCAATCCATGGCTCTGCGAACTCAAAACACGAAAACTCCTCGCCTTCCCTGACGAAGTAGCTATTCAGGGACAGGCGGTATGGCCGCATTTCAGGCTTTTTGTAGGGAAGCTTCATCTTTTTAAGCAAATCCATCCTTTGTTGCTCCATCTTGTCTTCAAGAGTAAGGGTGTATCCCAGACCGAACAACCCTCGATGATCAACCTCTTTAACCAGACTTGTATAACCTTGCAAGTTCTTACCTAGCCCCAGCCCCGGTATGAAGCCCATATTACGCAGTATCTTGACAACAGGTGCCACTTTATCCGTTGTTTTGGTGAGGTCGATGGTGCAGATCTGTGCTTGAGCGACTATTTCGAAGCCGTTGAAGAGTCGGCTCTCTTCCCCATGCTGAATCTGTAAGACAGGAACGCCCTTGGTGTCCGTCCTTTGGGCAGTTACGAGATCGCTGTAGATGATGGTCACTTCATTACCAGATTGAAACTTCACACACTGGTGCAGGGAAGATGGGACAGCGCCCGACTGATGTAACCATGGCCGGCCGAGGAGGAGTGAGAAGGTTGCGGGGATATCAATGACGTGGAAATCGGTTGGCAGGATCTTTGTCCCGATAGTAATGGGCAAGGTGACTTCGCCTATCACGGCGCGGCATGTAGAGTCATAAGCTTTGATGGTTTGCTTGGATGGGCGTAAATCAACACCATGAACGCCAACCACATCCATCATCCTTGAAGGCAGGATATTAATAGCAGAACCATTGTCAATGAATACACGGGGAATCTTCTTGCCATTTACTTCGACAGTGATGTCTAAAGGCTCATTATGATCAACTCCGAACACCGGCTTGTCTAGCTCCGAGAAAGTGATGATGTTTCCATAGTGGATATTACCAATCATGTGGGTGACGTCCTCCGGGGTAATAGTGGATGGTACCATGGTGGCGGCGAGGTTTTGTTCGAGCATGAGGCGATGGGCTAGGGAGGAGGTGAGTAGGGACCATAGTGAAATATGGGCTTGGGTTTGTTTGAGTTGAGTGAGGATAGGGTCTTCTTTGTCAAGGTCGGCTTGCTCGGGTTCCTTCCCAAAGACTTTCTTTGCACCCCTCGGGTCGGATTGGTACACTTGACCAGATCTTGTAAGGAGACAAACTTCTGCATGTAGCTCCTCCAAAGACAATGGCGAGTCATGACAAGGGGGCGAAACTTCGGTCTTTTCGGCCTCCTCGAAGATTTCGGCCCAAGAAAGAGGTTGAGAGGGTTTGGGACTCTCTTCCTCTAGGGATTCGACTTCACTCACTAGTTCTTCTAAAGACAACAAATAGCAAGAAGATTCTTTATTATTAGTCATTAAAATACAACCCATCTCATCACAGTCCGCCACAACAGGCTCGGCCGGATCAGTGATCTCACTAAGTTCTACCATAAGTACATTACTAGCTACATAATCTCTAGGGTCTTCGATGACTCCCTTGTGGATGAGCTCTTGCACGGCCTTCTTGAGTTCAAAGCATTCTTCGGTAGTGTGACCGGTGCACTTGTGGTAGTGGCAAAACTTCGACAAATCGCAACCAAGGCGGGGAAGGTGTCCTTCTAATGGTTCAAGCATTTCTAGCGTCACCAATGCCATGAAGATATCCACCATCGTGAGCCCTATCTTGTCAAGGGCATCCATGAGCTCTAGGATAGTAATCTCGTATGTTTGCACCATATTCACCCCACCCCCATTGTTAGGAAGAGGGTTATTCACCACATTAGGACCCTTCGGCTTCTCAATCTTCTTGTCATTGATCAACCCTTGTACTACGCGCTTCAATTGAATACAACCATGCGTTGTGTGCCCGATGTGCTTGTGATACTTGCAGAACTTGGAGGCGTCCAAATCAGTTCTTGGGTAGGCGGGTTGGTAATTCTCTAAAGGCTTGATAAGACCTCTCTTGACTAACACGTCAAAGACTTTCCCCATGGGCATACCAAAATCATCAAAGTGCTCCCTCTCTCTCTGCGGCGGAGCCCCATTCCTTGTTACGGCTTGGACATCTAACGGGACCTCTTTCTGGACCATATTCACTTGGCCGATGGCCTCCTTTCCACCCCTAGGAGGCGCAGGCGCAGTAGGATCCTTGTAGCGGAAGGAGTTGTTGTTGGTCTTTGGACTTTCCTTTGGCGGCACAATCCCAGTGAACCCTGCTTCGTACCTTACTCCTGCGTCAACCATTTCTCGCAAATCAGGGAAGTAACCATTACCTATAGCTGCTTTCATCTCTGGTAGCAAGCATTTGTAGAAATATGTTTCTGTTCCTTCGCCTTTGGTGGGTATTGGACCTCACACAACCGATGGTTCCACCTCTTGTAAAATCATAAATAGCCTCGCCGGGCTTTTGCATAGTGTTCTCAAGATCTGTTCGATTCACGTGCCAATCCAAGTTAGCTTGATACTTCTCACAGAAAATGGCGCTGATCTGATCCCAAGTTTGCCTCTCGCTCGGTTCTAGCCCCAGAACCAACGCAGAGCTATACCATCCAAAGTGCTATTGAAATCCTTGGGGAGAGCCCCTACTTGGCTAGGTTTGATTGTCTTGGTAGTCGGTGCACTTTGCTTATCCACGGTCTCGATCAACTTTCGCATTTGCTCTTGCATGGCCATAACCACAGGGTGATTGGAGATGTCGGGGATAGTTTCTGACAGAATGACGGGAGGAGTAGTGGAAGCAGTAGCAGCGGCCATCCCAATACTCAGAGGCAACGAGGGTGCGGGTAGTTTGCTAGCGGAGAGGTAGCTGCCAAGCAGTTCAGGGGAAGGTTCATAGACAGCCTTGTTCTTGCTCATGGTAGTGAAACCTTGTTGGGTGTAGAGAGAAGGAGGTGGAACATTGCGGTAGCTTGGGAATGGGAAGGCAGTAGCATTGGTGTTGGGGGGACAGTTGGTATTGACCTCTTCATCCTCGACATAAATGAAATTCTCTCAATCGGGCACCAGTTTAGTCCCCTTTTGTTGAATGTGACCCTTCAACTGTTGGTTCTGATCTTCCAACATCTTGTTGCTTTCCTCGAGATTCCTGATCTTGGCTTCGAGACCGGCTAGGAAGTTCTGGAGGCTTGGGGGAATACCATTGAGAGTAGCCTCGGTGTTGAGCTCGGCGGTACTGGCAGGAGGAGCAGAGGCTGAAGCTGAAGCGGGAGTTGACATTGCTGATGACGAGACTGAGAACGTGGATGGAGTAGAAGCTTCACGTTGTAGTCGACCACCCGAACGGATCCAAACTCGCTTTGCTGAAAGATTGAAGGGCAATGGAGCTTTAGGAGAGGGGGAAGGCTCATGCAAAGTATATTTTAATTTATAAAAACATACATTATTTACATCTTAATTGGTTGGAAGGGGTACCCCTTTTTCGCAACTAGTTAGAAGACTACGATCAGTGGAGGCCATCATTACGTCTATAGACCCCTCGTTTTCCACCTGCATTGCACACCCCCAAACGGACAATTTGGGCGAGGGTCCTATAGGGCAAGCGGCTTCCACCAACCATCGGATCCTACGACTAACTCTTCCTTAAAGGCATTTAACGTGACGTCTATGTTACATCCTACGCAAGTTAATGATGAGCGGAGATCTTGACAATAAACACTCATCTCACCTTGGCACGTCCCTTGTAGGGAAATCACTTTTTTGTGCACTTTTTCTCAAAGATCTCGATTCATCATTGACTTGGGGATGACTCGACATAGACAGCACGTTAATTGACTATTAAGAAAAAGCTAGCCAAACCAACCGGTCAAAGCCTAGGTGTGTTACCTATACTAGTGTGGGTTGACACGGGTTAGGTAAAAGGTTCCCACCGTATACGGTGAGTGGAATAGACGAGTGACTCGAAAAGAGTGCGGCAGTAGCACACAAATTCCTGCACATCGAATACTCCGGGTAATGGGGACCTGTGCAGTGCTGACACGGACTGTGGTAGTGTGTTGCAAGAAACTAATTCTTTTTAAGGAGAAAAGAGAGAAGCTTTTGATGTTAGGATGATGCAATGCAATGCATGAGAGAGGGAGAGAGAGCCATGTACAGGGGAGCATAGCAGAGTTTTTTTTGACCCTAATACTAAAGCGAAGATAACAAGGGTACACGGTACAAGGTATATACAAAGTACAAGTATCGAAAAAGTACAAGTATTAACATTGCGGGGTGCGCGGGTGCATGTGTGAACATGACAAGTATGTGAGATGCATGTATAAACATGGCAAATGTGTGGAGGGAGCATGTGTGAACATGGCAAGTGTGTGCACGTGAAAACATGGCAAGTGTGCATGTGTAAACATGGCAGGTGTGTGCATGTGTAAACATGGCAGGTGTGTGCATGTGTAAACATGGAAAAGTGTGTGGTGCATGTGAGAACATGGAAAAGTGTAAGGTGCATGTGAGAACATGGCAAACATCATGATGTGACGAAAGTTAGACCCACTAAGTTTGAAAAAGTTTCAAAGCAGTCCCCAGCAGAGTCGCCACTGTGAATACCCCTTTCCGATGAAGCGACGCATGGGAAGTATCTTGTGATTATTTTTATTTACAAAGGGAATATTCTTAACGACATTAAAATTATGAGAGTCGCCACGCCGTTTTAATTAAAGCCAAAACATTGAAAAAAGCATGTTTAATGGGTTCGGGGGTCAAATTACAACAAGAGAAGAATATTGGACGTTATCACTCCTATTGCCCGAATTGATCGGTCTTTCTATCATGATGAATGTGTTAGTAGTGTGTTAGTGATTTAGACCGGATCCGAAGATTGCCTACGTTCCTCTCAATGTGAGAAGCTCAGGTCAGCGTAGTTCGCAGAGAATTAGAATAGGCAGAAGAATCGGGATCATGCATAATGAAGGGGGAATTACCTAAAGATTAGGGTTTAGAAATAGTTCCTAGATCATCCTCGGGTTGACGAACCCTCGATCATCATCGTCTATGAAATAACATGTAATTATGAAGATCGCAACCCTAAATATAGCATAAATAAGGTTTTAATCTATGAACACGAAGAACATGCGAAGAACATATATGAACATATGAATAAACATGCAAAGCATATGAAAAAACTATGAATAAACATGCAAGAACATGAATATAAAAGATCTACATTAAGAATAATGCAAGAACATGAAGAAAAAGTTAGAAAACTTACCTATGTTGGCAAGAAATAAACCTTGGATCTCCTTGAGTGTTTGAATGCTAATTAGAGAGCAAAATAGTGTTTAAGAACTCCAAAATTCGTACTTTAGAACTCTCAAAATCGGACCTTTAAACCAATGGAATGGAGTGGTTTATATAGTAAACTGATGGGAGGATCTGATGGTCCAGATCATCCAGCGCAAGGTTGGCCGCCTGGCCATTGTTGAAGCCGGTGACAATAGTGGCCGCGTGGCCAAGATCAACGCGGAGCAAGGTTGGCCGCGTGGCCAAGTCTCCAGGCTGACTTGATTCTTAAGCTATGGTTTCTGCATGGTTTTAAGGAAACTATTTGTTACCTATTTTGATAGATTTTGCCATAAATGAGATATTTTGGGAATCCAGGACAAGTCTTTGCAAGGTTTCTAATTCCTATAAAGTCCTTGTATTTTTGGGAAAGTCCTAATAAACTCATTTTCAGGTCGGGTACTAACAAGGAGCAGGAGCAGGTTGAGGCGCAGTAGAAGAGGAGTGCCTAACTGGAGATGGAGTCGGAGCGCGAGGAGAGGGAAGATAGTGTAGACACCCCGCCTTGGACCTCTCACCCCGATTGCATACAAAGTATTTTTATTTAACTTATTTTGGTTGATTTCTGTTACTTCAGTTAAGTTCCTAACTGATTCCATTAGTTTTGGACTAAACTGCATAACAGAGTTAACTTTTAGGGTCATTCTGTCATTCTGTCATTTTTCACCCGCGGGCGCTTCCGGCACTGCCAGTGAGCCGCGCGCGCATCCCGCCCCAAAAGCCGGACCCGCGCGCTTCCCACTTTGGCAGTAACGGATTGCATCTTATTTCCCTCCCTTTTCTTATTTACAAACATCTTTTCTTGATCACAAAAACCATCTTTTTACATCCACATTCATCCCCCCTTTTCTCATTAACTCCCAATCCCAAATTCTAAGCCTTTTCCCAAAAACTAATATTTCTTTCATTTATTATTTGATTTCTTTTATTTCTTTTATTTTTCTTTTATTCATTTATCTTATTTGTGATTGGCTCATTCCATTTCACATGGATGACCAATTTCCCTCCATCATTTCCCTATCTTTTTTACCTATAAAAACCATCATCTCCTACCTTGGAAAAGGACCTCATTTTTTTAGACTTGGAACTTTCTCTCTACACAAATTTTATATCATTTTCCCTACACAAATTCTCCCAACAAGAGTTTTACACAACAAAACTCTACACAAATCTCTACACAACAACATCATTTTCAAGTCCAAGTTTGAAGTCTTCTTTCTAAAGGCACAAGTCATCTTCTTTTATTCTATTCATGTTCTAGTCAATGTATGCAATCCCCATCAATGGGACATGACCTAACGATCACTTTATTCCATTAAAGTTGGTTAAAGGTTATCTCCCTACATTTTAATCTTTACTTTAATTTCTTATACATTTCTTAATGTAATTGTTTAGCATAAATTTATAAATAAAACAATTCTCTTTTCTTCCCCTTTTTTCTTTACATTATAATTGTTAGCACTGTTAATAAATTGAAGGACATTTGAACACCAATAGTAGCAAGACCCGCATAAGCGGGGCGGAGTGGGTGTTTAAGTACTTCCCACTCCGTCACCTAACCCCCGAACCCTTCTCTCCCGAATCTCTGGTTTTGTACATAAATTAGGCTATTTCTAGGTTTTTCTTATGTTCCTTTAAAAACATAGGTGGCGACTCTAAACAATCTAAAACAAGTTAGACATCCTAGGATAATTCACCGCTCTAGCCAAGTTGTGGTTTCTCGGGGTATCTACAGTGGCGACTCTGCTGGGGACGATTTAGAGGGTTAAACTTGCGTTCTTAACTTTTGGTGTTCTTATTACTGTTTTCTGGGCATTCTGGTAAAAAAGGGTGGGAAGCGCGCGCCTCTGGCCTTCTTGGCCTAAAGCGCGCGCGTCCGACCCCAATTACCAGAATCGCCCGCCTCCTTTCTTGTCCTTCAATTCCATGTTTCTGTGCTAACAAATTCTGCAGGGGAAAGCATTTTTATTTAGGGTCAAGGCAATCCCTTGAACCCGCTGATTTACAGGTTGTCACCCAGATGCGGGCGCCTCTGCCCCTCTTTGTCTAACGCGCGCGCCTCCCGAGTAGGCATCCTAATGCGCGCGCTTCTGGGCATTTTCCAGAAACAGAACACTGCACAGAACAGAGTGGTTTTGACAGTGTGTGGGCACCGGGCCTGCACAAAACAGTTTTTACTTTCTGTTTATTTTTATCGGTCACACGGGTGATTCGAAAGTTGTAATTATGTGATTATTTGTTTTTTTTATTTCTTTTGAAAAAAAAAAAATATTTTGTCACTTGTTAGACCTCACACTACTCGCACAATTCCTATCAATTGCTCACAATCGAGTCGCACAAGTCCAACCCCAAACCCGTCGAGGCCCGTCCTAGGAAGTTTCAAGCTCTACCCGACCTTGACTCTTCCGAAGCGGTAAACCTCAGCCCGTGGCGTAGTTCACGACTACATGCCGGGGGTGACCTTTAAGCCTCATATTCAAGCCGAGCACAAACCACACAATTCTAGTTTAAGGTCTAACACTCCGTGACTCAAGTCGGTTTTCATGTACCGAGATTTCCCTAAACTAATGTCTTCAAATCATACATGCCAACTTGTTGCAATGGACGAAATAAAACTCCGTCCCCAAAAGTGGCTATCTTGGACGAAAATAAAAATCCATCCCCGCATGTATGATTTACTACATTAATTTAGTTTAATCCTGTCACATGTAGGTATCACAAGCGTGGTGGAATCCGATGAGTATATGGGACCGCGAGAAGGTCTATATACTAGTGTGACGATTCCACTATTTTTTCTAGAAACCCCCAAAAGGACTCCGTCCTTCCGACTTTGTAAATAAAAAAAAAAAAGTCATTTTTTCTCTATATGGTTGAGTCTTTTTCCTTGTTTGTGGGTTTAATCATATTACTCAAAAGGTGTTTGTGGGGCCAGCCTAAGATCAACCGTGTTCTTCCAATAGGTCCAATGGCTTCCAACGGCAACAACAACAACGGTGGAAATGATTTCGTGTCCAACGAAGGGTTACTCAACATAATGAAATCAATGGGGGAACAAATAGATAGGATTGTCGAGGATGCCCGCCGTAAAGACAATTTGTGGCAAGCCCGTTTCGATATCGACAAGAGGATTCACAAAGAAGAGGTTTCCGAACTCAAGGCCCGTCTTGATCATGAAAGAAGAATTCACAAGGAAGAGGTTTCCGAACTCAAAGCCCGTTTGCAAGAGCTCACCGACAGCAAAGCAAAGTTCAATGATAAAGCATGCTCAAGTGGCCTGACCCTCAAAAGCTACAAAGGTACCACCAACAACCGAGTTTTCACTCCTCTCCTAGGAGTAACCCAAGCCGAGGCATTTGAAACTTTGGTGGCAAGTGGGAAGGTCAAACCTTTGGAAGGGTACAAGCCGAAGGCGATACTGAAGAATCATGCACATAGTGAATGGTGCGGCTACCACAAGCATAGTGGCCACACTACCGAAGGGTGCTTCCTTCTCCGAAACATCATCCAAGATTTGATCGACAACGGCGAATTTACCGTGGGTGAAGAGAAACTCATCAAAGAAGTGGCTTGGTTTTGAAATGGGGCTTCAACAAAGAGGACGACGACAACAATCTCCGTTTCTCTTTCTCTACCTAGTAGTAGGAAAAAAAAAAGAGTCAAAAGTCCTCTTTTGTGTGCATTAATGTTTTCTCTCATCCCATGTTAAGTGTCGAGTCTTCTTATCAAATAAAAGTCATTCTTGTCCTTATACACTCTTCCAAGTTGTTCGATCTAATTCTTGACAAAATGATGAAAAGATGTCTAAACAAGTTTTAGAACAAGGCCATCACTTGAACGCCTAAGGGCTAAACATCGACGCCAACATCAACAACAAAGCCAAGACAAACAAGGTGGAGCAACAATCATGAAGAAGTCAAGCAAAGTTTTCAAAGAGGGATTAAAAAAAAAAAAAAAAAAAAAAAAAAGAAAAGAAAAAAAGGAGCTCGCTAGGTTGAAACCATCAAATCAACCTAGGCAAAAGTTAGAGCACAAAAAAAAAAAAAAAAAAAAAAAAAATCCCCCTCAATCTAAGAAGATCAACATCATCATCCACCAACAAAGGACGAAGCTATGAAGCAACAATTCCATCCCGAAGAATGGAGAATCCACAAGAACTACGGTGACCTGAGCCTCTTCACTGGAGGAACGTAGGCAACCTTCGGGTCCGGTCTCATGCAAGAAAGAAGATATGTTTAGCCCTAGCGCGTTACGGTGATCGGCCTTCATCTCGAACTTGTCAAGACATCTTTGTACGATTCATTTGCCAATGAATTAATCACCAAAAAGATTGAACAACTTTCTTAGATTTGGAATCATTTCGCGCTCCTTGTCGAGTCTAGGGACTTCTATTCTTTCTGCGTACTCCCAATTTCTTGCAATCAAATTGGGGCTTTCCTTCTCTTCTCTCTTAATGACTTACTTGCCTTCATGAGTCATTCAATTCAATAAAAAAAATACATGTCAATACTAGGGACACTTCCCTAGTCGAGTCAATGTCACTCATCTTTAGTGACAAAAGGTTTTCACCGCAAAATCACATGTCTCTCATCCTCAGCTAGAGTCAATGCACACTTCCTCATTAATCGAGTCAAAAATGAAGACGCAAAAGAGATGCCCGCTAGATTGAAAACCCGAAAGGGCGGTCTAGGCAAAAAACAGGGTGCGTCATAAAAAAAAAATGAGAGAGAGAAGGGAAAGAGAAATGGAGATCCCTGGCCTCTAAAGAAGACAACTGCACAAGATCTACATTGGATATCCCCAACAAGTCAATTCCCCACCGATTCAACTTTGGGATTGCAAAAGGCTCGACAATATATGGCACCATCAAAGGTTGTTTTGGGTTATTGGCATCATTCTCCACCAGTGTGCATTTTTTGGTTCATGAAAAGAAGGCCCGTGGTAACCAAGATCCATCCGAGAACAAGCCCATCATAAAAGGGCACGAGGTTGCACAAATAATCCCTAGCTAGTCAATTGGCTTGGGCAGCAAATAGCAACAACATGTGTCTCAGTTTTCAAGGCTTCTTCAAGTATGTGCTTCTAAAGTACGCCGAAAGGCTCCCGAGAAATGGAGTAGCTCTTGCCATATCCTCTCATGTTTGTTCCCTCGCACGAGGATGAGTCACTCTTGCTTTGCTCAACAAATGGTGACGCCTTAGGGGCTATGTGACTCAATGACAAGGACTTATTTTGCTTCACTTGACAATCAATACACCCTAGAGGCTATGTTCGAGAAAGATGTGTGAGACTATCCTCAAAGTCTCCCAAAAGGGATGTCAAAAATCCCTCTTGTCGCGTGTGCCCGTGCTCGTTCCCCCAATCAAGGATGGACCTTTCTCGCAATCAATGATGGCACTCTAAGGGCTACGGTCAAGTCTTAAAGGTTCTCTCGGCAAAGAGCAATTAACTCCCAAGCAGTATCCCCAGCCAAGTCATGTGCAACATTGGAAGCTTCCTCAATTCGGCACCGAAGGTCTCAACGGGCCTCGCAATCTACAATCTTTTGGGCTACGGCATTACAGTAATTCAAGCAAAGGGCAGTATTAGGGCTTCGCGACCGACAGTCTTTTGGGCAACAATACTCGAGCAAGTGCAATGTGGAGTAGTCTTATGGCTCCATGAGAACAATCAAGATTCAAGGGTCTCTCAACACTTCAAGTCAAAGGCCTCTTGGTTTTAAATGAAGACTCCGATGTTATGAATGAAGTTGATGATTTTTGTTAGAACTCACAGCGAGATTTTGAAGGAAGTCTTAGAGAAAAGGAAAAAGATTCAATATGCTAAACTCTAATCAAAACAGGGTTATAGCGGGAAATGCCACGGCCAATCCCAATGTTTCTACAATTCAGCACCCCCTTCTCCAAGATTAAAAGCACAAGGTGCAGCTCAGATAAAGTTGGGCCACAGCACTAGTTGCATCCGAAGATCCTTCATTAGTTCAACTCAAGAAGAGTCAAGCAAGCCTACTCATTTGAGACTTTATCACGCCAAGACCTTATCCTCCGCAACCTCGACAGCACCGCAATACATTACTGCATCCTTTGACATAAGCCCTCAGCCTTTTGGGTATCGACCACAATGAGGCCATTCATCTCCCCAGTAAGACCAAGAAGGAAATCTCTATCAAGAATTCTACCAAACGGTACATCCACTCTCAATGCCGAGCCAATCACGAGATAATTTGGGGCTTTACAATGAACGGTCTTCACATCCCGCCATCTACAAGCCCACGACACTTGGGGCTTTGCAATCTCTCGAAGCTTGGCATCAACGATCTCCTCTTGGGGCTTGCTCACTACAACAACAAAGGGCGATTTACTCGAATGGGCCAAGAGCTGATTTATCTTGGAGCCATGCAAGTCCCTCAAAATTTGGCATCAAAGGCATTCTAGGGGCTTTACAATCAGCAACCCCTCATCTCGGCATCAAAAGCCTTTTGAAGCCCCATAATCGACAAATCTCTTGGGGCTAGACATCAATCTTCGTTGGGCACGACGACGACAACGACAGAATTCAAGGGAAGCAATCTGGACTTCGACTGAACATGACTTGATCTTGGGTTGGCTTCACAAACACACAATGGCTAAAATGGTTCACCCACGAACTAAAAAAAAAAAAAAAAAAAAAAAAGATTTTTTCTTTCTTTTTCTCCTTCTATGTGCAAAATTATGTGCTTTACTTTGCTTTGCTCCTAGCCTCTCCTCCAGCGTTCTCCATCATCCATGAACTACGCTGGTCTGATTCTCTTAAAGGGATACGTAGGCAGCCTTTGGCACGACCAACCCATCATTCAGAGTACCATCTCGCCAACCCAACATCAAGGGCATTCTCTCATCAACATCTAAAGAATGGACATTCTCCATCAAAGCATCCTCCGCGGACATCAAGAATCCATCTCCACTCAAGCGGCAATGGTAAGTGAAGGTATGAATACATCCAATGATTTCCTCAAAATCACACCGCACACAAGATCACTTTCTACATTCTTACTTCTCTCTCATTACAAAGGTGCTTTCAAGATCACATCACACCACGGGCACAATTTCTCTCAATCATCATATTTCATGCATGTCCCTGCACAAGCACATATACCTGCAAAGCACATAACAGGTACCACCGCAAAGCCAAACAGCATCCGCTACTCAAGGCACTTCATCCCCAACAGAAAGTGATTCACAGTCAACTATGCCTGCATCCCGATTAAATCAAGCAACCACACGTCATCAGCAACCAAGCATTCCCCAACAGATTTCAATCATCAACTCGCTCGCAAACGGGAGCGTGTATCAAATCGCTCGCAAACGGGAGCGTTTTCTACCAACTTGCTCGCAAACGGGGGCATGTTATCTCTGACAGCTCGCAAACGGGAGTTCGTCGTCAAATCGCTCGCAAACGGGAGCGTTTCCTATCAACTTGCTCGCAAACGGGGGCATGTTATCTCTGACAGCTCGCAAACGGGAGTTCCTCATCAACCGCTCGCAAACGGGAGCATTTTCTACCAACTTGCTCGCAAATGGGGGCATGTTATCTCACACAGCTCGCAAACGGGAGCGTGTATCAAACCGCTCGCAAACGGGAGCGTTTCCTATCAACTTGCTCGCAAACGGGGGAATGTTATCTCAGACAGCTCGCAAACGGGAGTTCGTCATCAGCCGCTCGCAAACGGGAGCGTGCATCAAACCACTCGCAAACGGGAGTGTGTTATTAAGTCGCTCACACAGGGAGCGCACCCCCATCTTTCACAATTTCAAAATTCCCCTCTTTCTTTAAATTGCGGCCGTGGTGGGCCGCCTCAAGCCACCACACCTTTTTAAATTTTTTGCGGCCGTGGTGGGCCGCCTCAAGCCACCACACCTTTTTAAAAAAAATTGTGGCCGTGGTGGGCCGCCTCAAGCCACCACACTTTTCTAAATTTTTGTGGCCGTGGTGGGCCTCCTCAAGCCACCACACCTTTTTAAATTTTTGTGTGGCCGTGGTGGGCCGCCTCAAGCCACCACACCTTTTTAAAAAAATTTGTGGCCGTGGTGGGCCGCCTCAAGCCACCACACCTTTTAAATTTTTTTGTGGCCGTGGTGGGCCGCCTCAATCCACCACACCTTTTTTAAAAAAAAAAAAAAATTTGTGGCCGTGGTGGGCCGCCTCAAGCCACTACACCCTTTCCGTCCGCGAAAGCCGCTCACACAGGGAGCGCACTCCTATCCTTTGTAATTTCAAATTCCTTCTTTATTGAGTCTTTGTTTTCTCTTGTCGATGTCCTCGGCGGTTGTCTTTCTTTCGTCGACGCGATTTGCTTCGCAATCCACGTCGCCGAGGGGCTCTGTAGACACCCCGCCTTGGACCTCTCACCCCGATTGCATACAAAGTATTTTTATTTAACTTATTTTTGTTGATTTCTGTTACTTCGGTTAAGTTCCTAAGTAATTCCGTTAGTTTTAGACTAAACTGCATAACAGAGTTAACTTTTAGGGTCATTCTGTCATTCTGTCATTTTTCACCTGCGGGCGCTTCCAGCACTGCCAGTGAGCCGCGCGCGCATCCCGCCCCAAAAGCCGGACCCGCGCGCTTCCCACTTTGGCAATAACGGATTGCACCTTATTTCCCTCCCTTTTCTTATTTACAAACATCTTTTCTTGATCACAAAAACCATCTTTTTACATCCACATTCATCCCCCCTTTTCTCATTAACTCCCAATCCCAAATTCTAAGCCTTTTCCCAAAAACTAATATTTCTTTCATTTATTATTTGATTTCTTTTATTTCTTTTATTTTTCTTTTATTCATTTATCTTATTTGTGATTGGCTCATTCCATTTCACATGGATGACCAATTTCCCTCCATCATTTCCCTCTCTTTTTTACCTATAAGAACCATCATCTCCTACCTTGGAAAAGGACCTCATTTTTTTAGACTTGGAACTTTCTCTCTACACAAATTCTATATCATTTTCCCTACACAAATTCTCCCAACAAGAGTTTTACATAACAAAACTCTACACAAATCTCTATACAACAACATCATTTTCAAGTCCAAGTTTGAAGTCTTCTTTCTAAAGGTACAAGTCTTCTTCTTTTATTCTATTCATGTTCTAGTCAATGTATGCAATCCCCATCAATGGGACATTACCTAACGATCACTTTATTCCATTAAAGTTGGTTAAAGGTTATCTCCCTACATTTTAATCTTTACTTTAATTTCTTATACATTTCTTAATGTAATTGTTTAGCATAAATTTATAAATAAAACAATTCTCTTTTCTTCCCTTTTTTCTTTACATTATAATTGTTAGCACTGTTAATAAATTGAAGGACATTTGAACACTAATAGTAGCAAGACCCGCATAAGCGGGGCGGAGTGGGTGTTTAAGTACTTCCCACTCCGTCACCTAACCCCCGAACCCTTCTCTCCCGAATCTCTGGTTTTGTACATAAATTAGGCTATTTCTAGGTTTTTCTTATGTTCCTTTAAAAACATAGGTGGCGACTCTAAACAATCTAAAACAAGTTAGACATCCTAGGATAATTCACCGCTCTAGCCAAGTTGTGGTTTCTCGGGGTATCTACAGATAGTCATCAAATTCTGGCTCCCCCTGAACTTGATCATCACTCAAGTCGCCAAAAAGTTCATCAGATAGCTTATCTTTGAGAGCTTGGCTCTCAGCGGAGAGTGGTTCTGAAGTTAGTTTCTGAACTGGAGTAGAAATTAGTTTTGTTGGAGGCGCAGTAACACTAGGAGGCGTACTAGGAGCAGGCGCGTGTACATCAGCGCTAGACCCTGCGTCCTTGCTCCTTTCGGACTTAGCCAATAAAGCAGCTTGTTTCAATCTGAAGTCTTCATCTCGCTTTTTCTGCGCTTCCAGTCTACTGGCTTCTTTTGCGCGCTTCAGTTCTTTCTCTTCTTCTGAGTCAGTTCGAGGGCGCTTAGGAGGTCTGCTTGTACCTTCAGCAATCCATTTTCCCTTCACTTTGTCTGCGCCAGGAGCAGTTGCTTCTGCGCGCGGTGCTGCTTCAGGTTCTGCGCCATCTTCTGCGCTATCTTCATCTTCATCTGACTCAGTGGCTTCATCAACCAACTTAGCACCTTTAACTCTTTGCGCGCGCTTAGCCATGCGCTTTCTGTGCCTTTTCATAACCAAACTGTCTTTGCCAAAAATGGGAACATAAGTTGTTTGATAAACTGGGTTCTCAGCTAGAAAGGTGGCAAGCGCAGGATAGGTCAGAAAAATCTTGGTGAGAATTCTGCAGTGTGTCTTGAACTTAGTCTTTCCCTCAGCCTTGTTCTTGTTGTATTTATCAATCTGGTCCTTTAAGTTTTGTAGAGGATTTGGGGCCAGTTGAGGACGGTTTTTCCCATTATCGTAGCAGTATACTCCCATTGCTCCATTGTGAATCTGTTCACATTTCCAGTCTTGAAAATTATGGAAGTACCCACCAGATGCGCTATGTGGGCCAGCAACTCACCTCCATCCCTTATTTCAACAGATTTGATGTTATTCTGAAGAGTAGGAATATTGAGATAAGTATGCGCTATAATGTTCTGCGCGGCTACGGAGTAAGTGTTGATTTTCCCGGAGACGCCTAGAGGGCCAGTAGTGGTGAAGTTGATTATATTCTTCAAAGTACCAGTAGAAATGGTAATATCAACATTCTGAACCACGGCGCGTGTGTAGCGCATAACCCCTTCAATGTCTGTTGGAGTTTCCACGAACACAGCAGTGGAGAAAAATTCATTGACAAGGAGCGGTGAGTAGAAGGGTTGCTCCAGGGTGAATAAAGGTAGAAGACCAGCTAGTCTTATGTACTCCATGACATCAACTCCAATCTGGACAGTTGATAACTCAGTGAGATTAAATGTCTCACCAGGTCTGAAATTTGCTGGATCCTGAAAACATAACAATGATTTAAGTTAGGAGTGTATCAGGCGCATAGAATCATAAAATGAGCAAAATATAGACTAGGCACATACTAAATTTGAGGCGCATAGAATAATTAGGCGCATAGCATGGTTCTATGAAACTATACTAAGGAAAAATTAAAACATAGAAAAATTTGACTAAGTATGAATAGAGGCGCATAAGACATTTAGGCGCATGATGGCATTAGGCGCGTGAGTGATTGAGGCATATAGCACTTGTATTTGCAAGAGGCGCATACAATTGTTAGGCGCATGAATCACTTTGGGTGCATAAGGACATAGGGCGCAAAAACAATTAGGCGCATGAATTCATATATAGGCGCATAACTATGTAAATAATTTAAACTTAGCATAAAAACACACAAAAACACAAACACATGCACAACATACATATGCATGCAAACAAGATCAAACATGAATTTTTTTTTTTTGAAAAACAAGTTTTGGAAATTTTGAAAACCTAGTCATGCAAAAACAACGAAGAACACGAAGAACATGGCTTGAGTGCTCGAAGAACACCAAGAACACATAAATCATGAAACTTCACCAAATCAAGCATACAATATGTCAAAATGACCGCATGAACACAAGGATCACGAAAATGTAAACCAAAACAAGTACAAATCAACAACAAATCCAGAAAATGGATTCAAAGATCCGAAAATTTGAAAAGTCAAAAATCTAAGATTTTCATATTCGTAAAATACAGTGCATTGATCGTCGAAAAGTTTAGTTATAAAGAATCTAAATCACAATACGAACAAAACCTAACAAACGATTTTGAAAACGGAGCACCGAAGCAAAATTAATCAAAGAAAGTGCAAATTTGGTTTAGAAGAAACTCGAACCCAGAAATGACAAAAAAAAAAAAAAGAAATTTGCAGAAATTTAACCGAGTTAAAGTTAGAAGTCCATACCATTTCGTCTTTGAGAGTCTTTGTTGATCTTTTAGGACCCATAAAAGTTATATATAGAGGAGAAATGAGAGAAAATGGAGAAGATATAGTGAGAGAAAGAGAGTGAGAGACAGATAGGGAGAGAGAGATGAGAGTCAGAGAAGAGAAACTGGGAGAGATAGAGTTGGTGCGGGTTTTTGTAGGGGAAATGATTAGAAAGGAAGAAAAGGTCAAATATATATAGGTTTAGATTTTAAAAATAGGCACAAATATGAAAATAATAGGGTTAAAATTTAAAAGGATGAGAAGTTGAATAGATGGACATTTAATGAGGAAAAGAAAATTTCGGCTTATTATGGAAAATAAAGGACGGCGCATTTATGAGGGGTTTTAAGGATTTGAAGGGTAATAAATGGTGAATGACCCAAAGTACACTTGATGTGATATTTTGGGTAAAGAGAAATTGTCTCACTTCCCTCATAAGTGTATGAACAATTATGACTAAATTTTTGCACAAACCCCAAAAACATCTGTTTTGGTGTAAGTTTGGGGTGCAAGAAATATATCCCCATAAAATAAAATTTTGAAAAACGTAAAACGAGGGAAAAATTAATTGCACAAGTATCCTTGAACAATTAAAGAATGTCAAAAGACAAAGATTCCTATAATAAATAAGAACAAACATACCTGGTACTTGTGAATATTTAATACGTTCAATCATTGAGGATTTAATATGTGGTAGCATTGATTGAGCCGCAGTCATAAAGAGGCGCATAAGGGGCGCATAATCTCATCTAGGCGCGCAGGATGATTTAAGGAGCATTGAATGCTAGGCGCGCAAAGAGAGTGGAGCGCGCAGATGTGGGAATTTGGCGCGCAGTCAGTGAGGCGCATAGCAGGCGCATATTTTCCTTGAAACTTTAAAAAATGATTTAACATTTGAACCTATTATACTCATAACTCAACAAAACATAGAATCATTAGTAATAACAAAACTATAAGGATTTAGTTGAGTTCAAGCATACCCATTTCACCTCTCAAAAAGATGAACCGCTTTGCATCAAGTGCTTTCGTTAAAATGTCGGCGATTTGAAAGTCGGTTCCCACGTGTTCCAAATGAATATTACCTTCCTCCATGTGGTCTTTGAGGAAGTGATATTTGATGTCGATGTGCTTGATTTTGGAGTGCATGACAGGATTTTCAGAAACGGCAATGGTTGAAGTGTTGTCGTAGTAGATGGGACAAATTTTTTCAATGATATCATAGTCCACCAATTGCTGCTTCATCCATAGAATCTGACAGCAACAACTTCCCGCAGCGATATATTCTGCTTCCGTTGTTGATACAGACACTGAAGCTTGTTTCTTACTTGCCCATGACACAAGTCGATATCCAAGGAAATGACAAGTGCCACTCGTGCTTTTCCTATCAATTGTGCATGCTGCATAATCCGCATCTGAATAACCTACAAGTTTAAAGTTCGAATCTTTGGTGTACCAAAGTCTAAGGTTAACAGTACCGGAGAGATATCTTATAATACGTTTCACAGCAATTAAGTGCGCTTCTAGGGTCAGGTTGATAACGAGCGCAAACACAAACACTAAACATTATATCAGGCCTACTAGCAGTAAGATAAAGGAGTGAGCCAATCATACCTCGATAGAGCGTTTGATCAACACGTTTACCTTTTAAATCTTTGTTGAGTTTGTTGCCGGTGGCCATTGGAGTATCATAAGCCTTGGCGTTCTCAAATCCAAATTTCTTGATTAAATCCTTTGTGTATTTGGCTTGGTTGATAAATATGCCTTCATTCATTTGCTTGATTTAAAGCCCGAGGAAGAATGTGCGTTCTCCCATCATGCTCATTTCAAACTTGCTCTTCATTAGTTTTCAAAGTGCTTGCACAACAATTCATTAGTAGAACCAAATATAATATCATCAACATAAATTTGAACAAGTAATTTATGACCATTATGTTTGGCAATGAAAAGAGTAGTATCGATTTGACCGCGAGTGAAGCCTTTTTCAATGAGAAACTTTGATAGTGTATCATACCATGCTCTTGGTGCTTGCTTGAGTCCATACAAAGCTTTCTAGAGTTTGTACACATGATTTGGAAATTGTGAATCTTCAAACCCAGGTGGTTGAGCTACGTAGACTTGTTCTTGGAGTTCACCATTTAGATACGCGCTCTTCACATACATTTGATATAACTTTAAGTTCTTGTGAGCTGCATAAGCTAGAAATAATCTGATAGCTTCAAGTCTTGCTACGGCCGCAAAAGTTTCATCGTAATCAATGCCTTCTTCTTGCCTATCGCCTTGAGCAACCAATCTTGCTTTGTTTCTTTTGATGGTTCCATTCTCATCCATCTTGTTTCTGAACACCCATTTTGTACCAATCAATCCTTGATCATTTGGTCTTGGAACAAGAGTACAAACCTTACATCATTCAAATTGATTGAGTTCTTCTTGCATTGCAACAACCCAATTTGGATCTTGGAGCGCTTCATCGGCCTTCTTTGGTTAGATTTGAGAGATAAATGCAGTGTAAGCATCAAAGTTTGTAGCTCTCCTTGTACGAACACCAACATTTAGATCACCAATGATATTATTGATTGGGTGACCTCTAACTTCATGAATTTCAAGAGGTAAGTTAGGTTGAGTCATACTAACTTGAAGGTCTTCAATTGGTACATCTTCACCAGATTCAAAATCATCAAAATTTGGGCGATGAACTGGTTCAGAATTGAGACTAGGGTTAACACCAGATGCATCAGTAGATATAGGCATGTGAGAAGAATCAAGAGGCGCAACATGTGAGTGAGGCGCAACTGATGATCCATTTGGCACGCCATACGAAGAATTAGGTGCATTTGATGTAGATGGATTTCCTTGAGTTGATAGATTCTATTCAAGAGTAGGCGCATCATAAATAGGAGTACCTGTTTCATTAAGCTCAGCAGAATCATCAGCAACATTTGGAGCCAAATGTGGCTCAAGGAGAGAATGTTCATCAAATGTAACATGTACATATTCAACTATCACTAATGTAGATCTATTAAAAACGCGAAAAGCTTTAGAATGTTTGGCATACCCAACAAAATACCTTCGTCGGCTTTGGCATCAAATTTACCTCTATGTTCGTTTCCGTTGTAGAGGATATAACATTTGCAACCAAAGATCTTGAAGAATGCAATGTTGGGAGTTCTACCACGCCAAAGTTCATACGGAGTCTTGTTGTGAAGTTTGTTGATGAGGGAACGATTTTGAGTAAAACATGCTGTGTTGATAGCCTCTTCCCAAAAGTACTTAGGCAATTTAGCTTCAGCTATCATCGTCTTTCCCGCTTCAATCAACGTCATATTCTTTCTTTCCACAACACCATTTTGTTGAGGAACTCCAGCGGTTGAGAAGTTGTGATCTATCCCATGATCGTCGCAATATCGAGCAACACCGTTGTTCTTGAATTCTGTTCCATTGTCGGATCGAACACTAACGATGTCATCTTCTTTTTGGGTTTGGAGCAGTCTAAATAAGGTGGTCAAAATGTCATAACAATCGTCTTTTGAGATCATCATTTCCACCCATGTATATCTTGAATAATCATCCACCACAACTAGAGTATACTTGTTTCTTCGAATACTTGCGGTGGTGACTGGTCCAAATATATCAATGTGCAGCAGTTGCAAACATCTAGTAGTTGAGAGATTGGTCTTGCTAGAGAAAGACTTTTTCGGTTGTTTGCCAAGTTGACACGCGACAGACTTCTTGTCATGATGATCAGCAACCTTGGGAAGTCCTTTTACAAAATTATTCCTGTTGAGTTTAGATAGATACTTGAAGTTCAAGTGACTTAGCGCTTGTGCCACAACCAACTATTTTCGCTCACACTTTTAGCTATAAAACAAAGATTAGTACTAGAGTTCATACTATGGAAATCAATAATGTAAATATTTGTCTTACGATATCCCGTGAGTAATGTAGCTCTAGTTTTTCCATTCTTGATAAGACATTGCGTTGAAGTAAGTGGCATTCTAATCCTTTGTCGCAGAATTGAGATATGGATAATAAATTGTGCTTGAGCCCTTCGACGAGAGAGACTCTTTCAATGCACACTTTGTCTTTCTTGAACTTTCCATATGCTACAACTTGACCTTTGTTATTATCACCAAATGTTACTGAGGGACCTCTTTCTTCATGAACACCTTCAAGTAAGGATTCATCTCCAGTCATGTTTCGTGAACACCCACTATCGAGAATCCATTCATACGTTTTAGCTTTTGAAGATCCAGCCATGAAGCAAAGAACCTGAAATATAAACATTTAAATCAGGTCCCCTTTATTCCTTTTCGGGTCCTAGAGTTAGCAACTTTTGACGACCCACTCTTGCTTGACCTTAGGATTCTTACGTCCTTTGGCATTGGGAGTGAATCTCAAAAGGCATTCCACCGCCTTATGTCCCAAACAATCACAAATTGAACAATGATGAAAGCCACCAATTACATGAGTTTTTACAAACTCTTTACTTTTCTTTGGGATAACATTCTTCTTTGGGTCAGATGAGCCAGCCTTAACAAATCCTTCTTTTGAAATTTTGGAGCGCTTTTTCTTGGAGGGCGCATAGGGCTAGGAGGCGCACGGCGGTTAGGCGCGTGGCTCCTAGGCGCATAATGTGCACTCGGAGAAGGAGCGCGCCTTGTTTCAAGAATGATTTTGCTAGAAGATAATTCATCTGTAGCTTCTTCCTTCTCTTTAGATTTCCCAAATTGTTTCGTTGGGTAGACATAATGGAATGTTTGTCTCTTGACTTTTTCCTGTCCTTTACCCATTGAATTAGAATGTTTTTCCTTGGGAATTTCAAAAGTTTGCTGATTTGTAAATTCACTATCTCTTCCAGCACAGACATCACATTTAAAGTTGTCACTAGTTGATGAGAATCCCAAGCCACATTTATCACCACTGACTTTTTGGGACTCAAATATGTTATCCATAGTGACACGAGAATTGGACCACTCATTTGTAATCTTTTTAAGATCAATAATTTGAGTAACCAATTCATCGTTTTGAACTTTAATAAGTGAGTTCTGTTCCGTTCGAAAGTGTTTTTAACAGTAAGAGGAGTCATGCTCTTTATCTGCTCCTTAAGGAGGGTGAGTTCAGATTTAAGAAGAGATTTCTCGGTCTTAAGCTGGGAAATTTCATCACATGATAGTGCTGAAGCTTCCTTCATTATGCCAAATTTACTAATTACCTTTTCGGCTTCTAAGAATAACTTTTCATGTTTGGCAATGTCCTCATCGTGATTGATTGTAGGAATAGGTGCAACCTGAGGTCTAACATATTCACTCTTTCTGAGCTTGCTTCTAGCACTCAGATCACATCTAGAAAATAACAATCCACCATCGCTTAGAGCCGGAGTGAGAAATCCTTGTTCCACGAGCTCGCTGATGGTTGGTCCTTTCTTCCTTTTCACTTCTTGAAAACCTGCAGATTTCTTGATAGGTTTATTCAAGACATTCATATCAGGAACATCTTTGGAGAAGTCATCATCAGAATCATAAGTATCAACTTCATCATCATTTGCCACCAAACAAACGAGTCCATCATCGGAATCTTCATCGCTCTCATCTGAGTCAATCCAAGTGTTCTGCTCATTTGCTGGTGATTCTTCTTCAGCAACCATTCCCTTGTGACGAGTGAATTTGGGAGTATGGCTGCTCTTCTTCTGCATATATTCAAATTTTGGAATTGGGCAGCTTGAAGCAAAGTGTCCTGGTTTCCTGCAATTAAAACAAACAAGGTCTTCTTTTATTTTAGAATCACTGCTCCTCGTGAACTTTGGAGGAGCTCTGCTGGTAGATCCTTGAAATTTGCTGGTTGAGCCGGGTCTTGAGAATTTTCTGAACTTTTAAAATTTCTTCACAAATAAAGCGAAGTCTTCATCATCCATGTCTAATAGCTCAGAGGTAGAAATTTTGGGATCGGAACTTTTCTCTTCCTGAACCGGCGCAGGCGCATGCGCTTCTTCTCTATGCGCCACCATTGCTATGGATTTTAACTTTCCTTCAGTTTTCACTGATTCGTTGGAGTTTGAGCTCATAAACCTTAAGATTTGCATAAAGGTTCCTTAAGTCCATACATCCAAAGTTCCGGCGTCTTCAAGAGCGCTGGATTTATGAAGATATCTTGAGCCAAAAGCTTGGAGGAATTTACATTCAAATCTTTGTTTGAAAACTTCATGCCAAGTGAAATACATAGATTTATAATTTCACAGTAGCGTTCATAAGTTTGTCTTAAGGTTTCAACGGGGAGTTGAGAGAAATTGTTGAATCTCTTTTCACTTCATCATATTTCTTGTTCTCCTTACAAACAGTATCTCCTTCTATATGCTCTTCAATAGCATCCCATAGCTCATTAGCAGTAGCACAATGCATGACTTGTTGTTTCGTAGCCGAGCTTAGAGTGCTTAGGAGAATGTTTCTTGCTTTGCCATCATTTTCAACTCTTCTCGTTTCTTCCTCAGTCCATTCTGTAGACACCCCGCCTTGGACCGCTCACCCCGATTGCACATTTGATCTTGTGTTTCTCCCCATTTTAAGTGTTTCTCATTAGTTTCTGTCACTTCCGTTAAGTTCCTGACTAACTTCGTTAAGTCCAGGGACTAAACTGAATAACAGGGCTGACTTTCTAGTCCATTCTGTCAAAATTTCCTTCTCTGAGTCGCGCGCCTCCGACAGGAGGAGCCAGACGCGCGCGCCTCCCGCCCCCAAAGCGGGAAGCGCGCGCCTCTGGGCGTCAGTTACAGATTTCTGGCCAGGATTCTCTCCCTTGCTCAATTTACAGGATTTTGCCCGGGAAGGATTTCTTGGTGACTGAGTTTTGGCACCAAAAACATCTCTCTTTCACCTATAAAAACCACCCTTTACCTCCATTTCCAGAGGACGAAAACTTGAGACAAAAAACTTTGACCAAAACCTTGACCTTGGACCTTTGGCTCTCAATCTCAATAAACCACATTTTCTACTTTGAAAGCATTTTCCAAAGGATTTCTCCAAGTAATTCAACAAGAAGTGTTTGAAGTCTCTTGAAGTCTAGGTAAAGCTATTTCTTTCCCCTTCTCAACTTCATCTCTTTTCTCTTTCTTTTTGTTTTATCAAAGTGCAATCACCCAAATCATTTTGGGACATGACTCTAATGATCACCTCATCTCATTGAGGTCGGTTAAAGAGTTATCTCCTACATTCCAAACTCTATTTCAAAACCCCTTTTTATGATTTAAAGAAGAAGAAGAAGAACGTTTATCATTCATGTAGATTTGATCAAGCAAGACAAACTTTAGTTGGGCGAGATGGTTGTTTCGGTACTTCCCATCTCGTAATCTAACCCCCGAACCTCAAAACAAAGAATCTCTGTTTTCGTAATCAACTTAGGCTATTATCAATAGGTTTTTTTATGTTCCTCAAAACATAGGTGGCGACTCTAAAAAACAAGTTAGACATCCTAGGAAAACTCCGCGCGCTCTAGCCTAAAGCCGTGGGCTCCTCCCGGGGTATCTACAGTGGCGACTCCGCTGGGGACATTTGAGGGTTAAACTTGCATTCTGATCAAAATCTACATCTTTTCTGGGCATTCTGACTCCTGATGAGGGAGGCGCGCGCTTCTGGCCTCTGCAGCCTAAGGCGCGCGTATCCCACATCAAGGACCAGAGTCGCCCGCTTCTTCATGTTCTTCATCTTCTTCTTCTGCTATTCTCCACTAATCATTTCTGTAGGGGTTACAATATGCACACAGGACCAGGGCAATCCCCTGAGTCCAAAATCTGACAATCTGACAGGTGTTCCCAGAAGCGCGCGCCTCCTATAGCATTACGCCACGCGCGCGCATCCCATATCAACACTCAGAGGCGCACGCTTCTGGGTTGGTTCCCAGAACAGAAACATGTTTCAGTGACTAAGCAGAACAGTGGGGTGTAGGCACAGTTGCCTGCATCAGAATAGAATTGAACCCTCGGACTGTTTATTTTTATGTTTTATTTACCGGTCACACGGGTGATTCGGGAGTTGTAATTTATGTGCTTATGTTTTTTTTTTTTATCTTTCTTTTCAAAAAAAAAAATATAAAAAATATTTTGTCACTTGTTAGACCTCACACTACATGCACATATTCCTATGAACTGCTCACTATCGAGTCGCACAAAGTCCAACCCCAAACCCGTCGAGGCCCGTCCTAGAAAGTTTCAAGCTCCACTCGACCTTGGCTCTTTCGAAGCGGTAAACCTCAGCCCGTGGCGTAGTTCATGACTACATGCCGGGGGTGACCTTTGAGCCTCATTTTAAAGCCGAGCACAAGCCACACAATTCTAGTTAGGGTCTAACACTCCGTGACTCAAGTCGGTTTCCATGTACCGAGATTTCCCTAAACTAATGTCTTCAAATCATACACGCCAACTTGTTGAAACGGACGCAATAAAAATCCGTCCCCAAAAGTGGTTATTTTTGGACGAAAATAAAAATCCGTCCCCGCATGTATGCTTTACTACATTAATTTAGTTTAATCCTGATACATGTAGGATTCACAAACGCGATAGAATCCGATGAGTATATGGGACCGCGAGATGGTCTATATACTAGTGTGACGATTCCATTATTTTCCTAGAAACCCCAAAAGGGATCCATTCCCTCCGACTCATAAAAAAAAAGAGTCTTTTCTTATGTGGTTCGAGTCGTGTGCCCAACTGTGTGTTCTAAGCCTCTTCATGGACCGTAAGTGTTACTCAAGACTGACAAGGGCCTCTTCTGCAATATAGGTTCAATTGGTACTTACAGAGTCTACCGGGAGTCAGCAAATCGGTTAGTCCGTGAAGAGATTACTCCAACAGCTCCAACAACAACCATGACCGGCAGCAGCAACACCATGTCTCTCGAACAGCTTTCAACCATGGTCCAACTCCTCCAAGAGCAAGTCTCCACCCTTAATAAGGAGGCACAAAGCAAAGACGATATTTGGCAATCCCACCTCGACAGCCAAAGGGAGGCCCACAAGGCCGAGATGGAGCTAATGAAAGAAAATCTCACTAATCTTGCCAAGGGGAAGAGCAAGAATAACGATGAAGAATCCGAATGGACCGAAGGTTTGTTCAAAAGTCCTTATGTCAACACCCGCACCAAGAAAGTGGGAGAGCCGAGTTCCGAGAACAATGAGCCCAAAATGGTGGATTCTATCATGGCCTACATCGACCAAAATTCAATGGGCTCAACATGGGGAAAGGCTCCGACACAAGCCTTTATCAATCATCCATCCTCATGAGTACTATGGCCGCTCTTCCTGATAAGTTCAAGATACCCGACATAAGCAAATTCAAGGGAAACTCTTGTCCTATGGCTCACATTGAGACTTATATTTGGGCAATGGTTCCGAAAAAGGTCTCCCCCAAGGTGATGGCTCAATGCTTTCCTCTCACTCTCGAGGGGGCGGCAAAAGATTGGTATGCTACTCTCCCACTCACTGTCCGTCTTGATTGGGACTCCGCCATGCTTGCCTTCAAGAACCAATACCAAGGCAACACCACTCACCGGCCCACAAGGAAAGAGCTAGAGAACACTACTCAACGAGACCACGAGTCCTTCATCGACTTCACAAGGAGATGGAATGATAAACTCTCCGAGATTGTGGAAAGGCCAAATACCAAGGGGCAAATGGACATCTTTCTCAAATGTCTCAAAATTGATCTCCGCACCCACCTAAGTGGGGATTGCTATGCGGATTTCTCCCAAATGTATGAGGCGGGGGTCGAATGGACGAGTTGCTCAAAGAAGTGAAGAAAAGTGCTCCTAGCTACCGCTATAAGGCCGCTTCCAACTCCACAAAAGAGGACTCGGTCAACTCCGTCACTATCGATAGGGGAATTACAAAAAGGTTCCTCCACCTCAAGGGAAGAAGTCTCGAAATGACCGTGTCTACACGCCTCTCCAAGGCATGACTCAAACCGAAGTGTTCGAAGTCCTCAAAGCAAAGGGTCAAGTCACACCCGTACAAGGGTACCAACCCAAGACGGTCCATCCAATCATGCTCACCACAATATTGTGGCTACCACCAATATAGTGGCACACCCACCGAGGAATGCTTCGTTCTCCGCAATGTCATTCAAGATCTCATAGACAAGAAAGAATTTGTAGTGACTAATGGCGAACATGTCAATGTAATAGAGATAGGAGAACTCGAGGGGACAACCATTCAATCCCAATTGTGAATGGGGGCCCAATGTTATGAATAAACTTGACAATTCTTGTTATGTTGTAACTTACGATGAGGTAATGAGGGAAGTACTAGAGAATAGGAGAAAGAAGCAAGATGGGAACGTCAACATGCTAACTCGATCCGGTCGAGTCATAGCAAGCAAACCCTTCCACTTCCGCACCAAGCTCCTCTTCTCAAAGGCCGCAAGCTCGCTACACTCCCGAAGATCCTCTACTTGTCCAACTCAAGAAAACTCAAGCCAACATCTCTATTTGGGACCTCATTGCATCCTCAAAGAAACACCGAGATCTTGTCATCCGCAATCTCGATGATACATCAGTTCTCCCGATACTAATCCCAAGGACCTCACGGCAATGATCAGTCACATTCATTTTGGCAACGTCATCACCTTTGCCGATATGGACCTTCCACCATTGGTTCTGACCACAACGAGGCTATTTACCTTAAGGTACGAGCAAGGGGAGGCCCATCTCAAGAGTCTTAGTGGACGGTGGTTCCGCACTCAACCTCATGCCTAGCCGAATCATGGGCATACTGGGGCTTAAGGATTCCGATTTGAAGCCTTCTACTCAAGTAATCCGAGGTTATGACAGCACTGCCCGTACAGACATGGGCATGATCGAAATAGACATTGAGTTTGGGAGCATGGTCATGTCCGTTCCATTCCAAGTGCTTGACATCCGGCCTCGTTCAACTTACTTTTGGGTCGACCATGGATTCACAGTTCTAATGCCGTCCCGTCAACTCTCCATCAATGTGTCAAGATCGAAATGGTGATGAAATAGTGACCGTCATGGCTGAAAACGTCACTATCCACAAAAAAAAGTGAGCCCGTCCACCAAGTTCAGCATGGTTACCAGACTCCACTCTCTCCGGTGTCTCAATCAATGCCATTGACAAAGAAGGGGGAAACGGATCATGGACCCCCGCAATCACAAAGTCCTCCGCATGATGAGGAATATGGACTATTCCCTGGTTAGGACTAGGGAAATATCAACAAGGAATCCTACATCCTGTGCGAGTCCCATTTGTAAAGAACACATTCGGTTTGGGATACGAGCCTTCCAGAGAAGACTTGAACAAGAGCACGCGATCAAGAATGAAAAGGCCCGGGCGCGTAAAGAAGGTCGTCGTTATGAGGTCCCTAATCTAAGGCCTTACGCAAGACGTTGAATGGCTATTTTGTCCGCCAAGGGGAAGACGTTCCATACATGATCTTTCCCGAGCCATGGGTTAACAATAAGGGTGTCAAAAAGCCAGGTCTCAAAATCTTCTCCGATTGTGAGATCCAGAAATCCGAAAGGGAACCAACTCCATGTCGCCCCGTGAATGGTGGGGAAGGAAGGTAACTATAGAGTCCGAGACAAAAATCATCGCGGGGGAAGAACTGACAGATTTAGCCTCCATGTTCGAAGAGCTTGCCATAATGAATGAATGCCAATTCAACGCCATCCATGACACCGTCATCATGAACGAGACTATCAGTGAGATCCAGCCAAGCTCTGAGCCGATCAACAATTGTATTCTACAAAGGGACCCGTGATATCCGAGGATTCTTAGTCCAAGAAATGGTTGCATACCCCGCACAGCCACAAAGAAGAGCGGCTCACACTTAATTTGAGTCCGAGAGTGTCTCTAATACCCTCACCGAAGAGGATTGGAGGCCATAGCCGAGCGTGTGTTTCCTTTCTTTGCTAATGAAAAATTTGATATTTCTGAGTACCCTGAGATTGCAAACATCATAAATGATGAATTAACTAATAATGAAATTAACGAACAAGTTAATAATGATTCAAATTATGATGAAATAGACCACGAAAACACAACATACTTAAATGAACTTGCTCAAACAAGTCCGTAGTTGTGGTGAAAATGGTCCAGAGGCTGACGAAGAATTGCATGTTGTTAATCTGGGTACCGAAGAAGAGCAAGAGAAACTAAGATCGGAAGCTTCTTCAAGAGGGACGACAGAGACAGATTGACTGCATGCTATGGGAGTTCGTGGATGTGTTCGCATGGTCATACAAATACATGCCGGGTTTGGACAGAAAGGTAGCGGAGCACAGAATTCCGATCAGAGAAGATGCTAAGCTAGTAAAACAGAAGCTCAGAAAGATCAAGCCAG